>JAABKJ010007545.1:238111945-238148169 GCA_011634705.1 Andricus grossulariae | reverse complement strand
ATTCGTTTTTTTATTGGTTAAAAACTAATTTTTTTAATTGAAAATTTAACTATTTTGCTGAAAATTTAATTGATTGATTGAAAATTAACCTTTCTGCAGAAAATTAATTCTCTAGGGTTAAAAATTCAGCTGACTTGAAGAAAATTCAACTTTTTGGTTTGAAAATTCAAATATTTGCTGCAAAATTATACTGTTTTGTCAAAAATACCTCTTTTTTAAATTCAAAATTAATTAACTTAAATGAAAATTTAACTACTCCATTTACGGTTAAAATTTTATCTTTTTTAGTTGAAAAACTTATCTAATTAGTCAACAAAGTTTAGAAAAGAATAGAAACTAAAAATTATTCAAATAAAATTTGGAGTAACATCTCATCCATTGTTCAAAACTATTTAGTTGAAAATTTGTTGAAAATTCGTCTTTTCTGGTAGAAAATCTATCTTCATGATTAAAAATTCAACTTGTTGGTTATACATTTATGTATTTTGTTGAGAATTCATCTTTTTTAGTAGAAAATTAATCGTGTGTGTTGAAAATTCATCTTTTTGGTGGAAAATTTAACAATCTAGCTGATTTTTTTTTCTTTCATGACAAAAAATCTTTCTTGGTTGAAGATTCATCTCTTTGGCTTAAAAATTCAACTATTTGATTAAAAATTAACTTTTTTGTTTGAAGATTCATAATTTTAGTTGAAAATTAATCTTCTTGGTTAAAAACGTACCTATTTTATTGAAAATTGGTATTTTTTGGTTAAATTTAGATGTTTTTAATGAATTAAATTTTTTTTCTTGAAATGTAAAATATTACAGTTTTCGTATAGAATTCATCTATTTGATATAAAAATCGTTTATTTGGCTGAAAAGTTAATTTTTTTTAATTCAACAATTTTGTTAAAGTCATCCTTTTTGGTTGAAAATTCCATTTTTTTGTTGAAATTTGTTTCTTTCTTGAGTGAAAAATCTTTGTTGAAGAATCATCTCTTTACTTGAAAGTTTAACTATTTGTTTGAAAGTTAATTTTGTTAGTTACAAATTAATTTGTTTATTAAAAATTCACATTTCTTATTTGAAAATTCAACTCTTATGTAGAAAATGCATGTCTTTGGCTTGAAAATTTAATGATTTGGTAGAAAATTGAACTATTTGGTTGAAAACTAACTTTTTTTGTTGAAAATTCATAATTTCGAGTTGAAAATTCAAAGACTTTGTAGAAATTTTGTATTTTGGGCTTCAAAATTCAACAATTTGAATGAAATTTTATTTTCTTTCTTGACTCAAAAATCTTTCTTGGTTGAAGAATCATTCCTTTGGTTAAAAGTTTAACTATTTTTTTGAAAATTCATTTTTTTAGTGGCAAATTAACATTTCTGGTTTGAAAACTAAACTGTTTTGTAGAAAATTCATCTTTTTGACTTAAAAATTAAATAATTTGGTAGAAAATTCAACTATTTGGTTAAAGATTGAAAGATTTTGTTTAACATTCGTTTTTTAGTTGCAAATTAAATTTATTCGATGACAATTCATCATTTTTGGTTGAAAATTCAACTACTTGGTAAGAAATTGAACTACTTTGTTTAAAATTAATTTTTTTGGTTAAAGATTCAATATTTTAATTAAAAAATTAATCTCTTTGGTTAAAATTCGTCTTTCTGGGCACAAAATTAATCTTCATGGTTGAAAATTTATCATTTTGGCTGAAAACTCATCTATTTGGTTGAAAATTCATCTATTTTGTTAAAAATACAATAATTTGACTTGAAATATTAGGAATTTAAAGCGTTTTATTTTAAATTTAATATTAGAACCTACATTATATTTATTTAAAATAATTTATTCCGTTATTTACGTAAAAAATCTCCTTATTTTGCCTGCTTTTAGATCATTTTTGCCAATGAAGCCTGTTACCTCCATAAAGATGTTTTTGATTTGCAACAACAAAATTGATTTATCTTTCGAGTTTAGTTTCTCGACTAAATCGTTAGCGATTTCTTCACTGTTAGCAAATAGTTTAGGAAACATTTGAAATTGGTATCATAAAAAAATCTCTTTCAAAGCATCTTCTTTTCCCATTTCTGTTTTCGATTCTTAAAAAATTAAACGAAACCTTGAAAAAAAAAGAGGTACATTGGGTCAAAATTCTCAATTTTAGGTGTTTCAGGGAATTTTTCAAAATTAAGGGGAGAAAAAGGGGACGGAATGTGACCCTTGAGCTCATGATTTACTATCTTTAAGATAAATTACCTTGCTCGGTGACTTCATAATCTCGGTAATGCTAGGTTCATCTGGAGGTGGCATTTGCTGTTGTCCTGGAGGTGGTGAGACCGCCGTGGGGGGTGGAGGTGGCATGATGAATTGTTCTCGTTCACTGACGATTCTACCTCCTCGTTTACTCGTTTTTTCCACTTGAAGCGCCATTGACATTCCCTGCTCCTTTTTCCCGAGACCCTGACCTTCCTTGAATCCATATTTGGCCATTATTTTTGCAGCTACGGACGATGTAGCGTAGCCAAGGTTGTTATTTTGTCTAGGAGATGGCGGAGGCGTATCTGATGATTCTTGCAAGGATGGAGGCGGCGCTATCGCTGCACCACCTGGCATCGCTCTCGACGTTGGAGTTCGTTCCTCGTCTCTTTCGGGAGCCACCATCATATTATTTCCCACCGGGGGCTGCAATTTCAATTTTATTCACACATTAGATTTCTCATAAAAAACTAATACATATATTATCGTCTAAAAAAAAATCGTTAGAGCCCTTTTTGAAAAAACTCAATTTCTTATTCTTATCATGAATCATCAACCAAAAAAAAAAAAGAATTTTGAAGAAAGTAGTTCCAGTTTCAATTAAGTATTTGAATTTTCAACCAAAAGAGAATTTAATTTTAAATCAAAGACAGTTGAATTCAACTAAAAAAAACGAATTTTCAACCAAAAGAAGTGATTTTTAAACAAATAGTTGATTTTTTAACCAAAAAGAGGAATTTTCTACGAAAAAGGACAAATTTCCAACAAAATACAATACACACATTTTCAACTAAAAAAGATTAATTCTTAACCAAACATAGAGAAGTTAAATTTTCCAGTTGAAAAAATAAATTTCCTACAAAAAAAACGAAGTTTCAACTAATATGGTTACTTTTCTAACAAAAAGACCAAACGGTTCAATTTTTAACTACGAAGATTAAATTTTTACCGAAAAATACGAATTTCCAACCAAATAGATAAATTTTCAACCAAACAAATGAATTTTCAAACAAAAAGATAAATTTTCAACCACGAAGGTTAATTTTCTACCAAAATAGTTCAACTTTTACTAAAAAAAAAATGAATTTCCAACTAAAATGATGCATCATCAACTAAAAAAATGAATTTTGAACCAAAAAAATTAATTTTCCACAAAAAAAAAAGAATTTTCATCTAAGAAATGAATTTTTTGACAAACCGTCGCGGTTTAAAAAAAAATGACACTTCTAAGACAAGAGATGAATTTTGAAACCAAAAATACGAATTTTCAACAAAAGAGTTTAATTTTTCAACCAAGAAAGATTTTTCGGTCAGTAAAGAAAAAAATGAAATCTACAACGTTGAAGGTTTATGTGAAAAAGACAAATTTTCAACCAAACAGTTGATTTTTTAGCCAGAAAGATTAGATTTATCGCGAAAAAAGATAAATTTTTAAATAAAAAGATAATTTTTTAACCAAAAGGATTAATTTTCAACCAAAAAAGAATTTTTATCAAAATAAATTAATTTTCCACAAAATAGTTAAACTTTTACTCAAAGAAATTAATATTTAAGTAAAATAATGAAACATCAACAACAACAAAATTAATTTTGAACCAAATGGTCGAATATTCTACCAAAAAGGCGAATTTTCAACAAAATATATCAATTTTCAATTAAAAAAGATAAATTTTCAACCAGGAAGATTAATTTTCTACCAAAATAATTAAATTTTTACTCAAAGAAATGAATTTCCAACTAAAAAGATGCATAATCAACTAAAAAAATTAATTTTGAACCAAAAAATTGAATTTTCTACCAAAAACATGAATTTTCAACAGAACACATGAATTTTCAACTAAAAAATGAATTTTCCAACAAACAGTCGCGGTTTTAACAACAAAAAAATGACACTTCTAAGACCATCACTACTTTCCAACCGAGCAATTCACGCCTACCCCGAAAGGGAAACGGCTTAATGATATAATAATAATACTATTTACAATGATTTTTTCACACATTAAACACCTTTAATTAAGGGTGTGCAAAAAGCCCGAAACTTCGAGTCGATTCGAGCCGTCTGTTCAAGATTTGTGGAAATTCATTTTTTTATTTTTTTTTTACGTACAAAAACTTTTAAAAATATTTTTCATTAATTGAAAAATCTATATATTAATGTCTTATTAAATAAAACTTGAATATAAAAAAATACACTCAACTCCCGATATAAGAACGGTTTTTGGACATAGCTTGCAGAGACCTTGATCCTGAATCGGATGAATCCAAACGTAAACCGGGGGTTCTTATATCGGAAGTTGCGTGTAATCCGAGCGTTACATCCCAGCCTAGCCACTGGACAGTCTGATTGTAGCGCGCCAGTGTCGACTCAAGGTGGACTAGGCAGAAACCATACAGCACCACGAAATTTTTCTATGCGAGATATATTTTTTGGAAGTTTGAACGAAATTAAATAAAAATCAGGCTTGGAAATTTGGGAGACACATGGCTTGAATGCATTAATTGTAAAAATTATTCAATTTGACATTTAACATTTTTATTAGTCAGAAAAGCTTTAGACAAATTTGTATTAATTTTTTCTCTTATTCCTAGAATAGAGTTAAGGGAAAGAGGGACGCAAACAGAGGGATTCGAAAAGGTTAAAATGTCATAGGTCAGAGGAACATTCTGAGAGATCATGTAAAAAATGAGCTATTGCATTTTGTTATTGACAAAAATTTTAAAATGAAAACAGAAGCGTAAATAAACCAGTTATTATTATATATTCTATAATCACAGCAAGATTTCTCCTTCTAAACTAGAAGTTTCTTTTAAAGTAGACTAAAAGATTTAAATTACTTGACATTTTTTATAAGCAAAGAATACAAAAATATTTAAAATTTAAGGAGATTTCCAAATTTTATTGGCTAAAAAAAAATCAAGGAGATCGCCACAGAAAAAACAAAATGTAATCTTTACAGCGATTTCAGAGTAATCTTTACCTACAACAAGAATTTACTTCACATGTTAAGATTTACCTACCAAGTTGGATATGGTTACATTGTCAACTGTATTGAATCTTGATTTGTTTCGATGCCAAAAAATTCAACTTTTTCTACATGAAAATTACCTGCAACAAAAATTCATTTCTGCTTTTTTGTGGCCAGACATCCTGGTCATAGGTCAAACGTGAAAGATCAATGCTGAGAGAACATATTTTAGGACCCAAAGTTAAATACCAAAGGCCAAAGACAGTTCATAACATTATACGAGAGAGGTTATATGTCAAAGGTAAAATATGAGGTCAAATATGAATTCAAAGGTTAAATATCATATTACAAAGGTCAAATATGAAGTCACAGGTTGGATATCATATGTCGAAGGTCAGGCGTCAAGGATTAAAGGTTGAAGGTGAGAAGTTATTAATTGGTCGGGAGTCAAACATGAAAGTTCAAAGCTGAAAGAGTATAGATCAGAAGTCAAAGGTGAGAGGTTAGAGGCCAAAGATGAAAGATCATGGATCGAAGATCACAGACGAAGGTAAAATGAGAGGACAAAGGTCAGAGATCATGTGTCAAAGGTAAAATATAAGAGCTCAGTGGCCAACAATTTTTGCATTGCGTCCTATTTCAAGAGTTTTGCGGCCAAAAATAGAATAGAATATAGTTTATTTATTCTGATAAACAGATTTGTACAAACCTTGCAATAAAAGAAAGTGAAAAATGTACGGTAAGAAATTTACATTTGAAAAAGGTGCATTGCATCAATAAGAGTAGCGACTGATTGCTTCTCGCAAGCACGTGCGAATGAGTCTAATTGAAAGGATCCATCGAGAATCGACCGGGTTCTTCGATGCGCCGGAACAGTGTCGATCACTCGGTGAATCCTTGGCCCATTAATCACATTGACAGCGACGCGATTATACACGCGACGCTGTGGAAATGGCTCCTACGTACAAGTCGTTAATACGAGTACATCCTCATTAAACGCCGTATCGTCACATCCCTCGCGCATTTTATCTACGCACCTTTTTTTTATCGCATTTTATTAATACGACTTTGCTGAGTGCTATAACTCGGCCCTCATGATACGAAATTCCCGTGTGAGCCTGCTCGCGGTTCTCGATTAACTGAAAATGGGATTAAGTTTCCTCTCCGAGCCTCCGGAAGCGAAATGACTCTCCTTAAAAAAATAGAACCCATTTCATGAAAATACGGTTCCCGGATAATTCTTAAATATATTTTTTAGAGGAGATAACATTAAAAAATTGTTGTCTTAAATTTTCTAACCTCGAAAATGCTTCGAAAATTTGAATATATTAATTATGTATTTTTCAAATCTGCAAAGCAAAATGATAAATTTATTGAGGTTTTGAAATGGACGATATATGCAATTAAAATTTTAAATATACATTTAATAAGTAATTTATATTGGAAGAGTATTATGTGAATTTATTATATTATTATTATACTATTTAAGTTAAGCCAACTCCGTTTCGGGGTAATTGAATGAAATGCGATTTTCATGTAACGCCTGCCACTGAGTGAAATAAATTCGATACCACCAATACATTTGTATTATTTATTAACTTTTTATATTTAAAGCCGATTCATAATTTAAATAATGACCCATTGTCACTTCCTTTATACTTAGGAGACAAAGAAATAAGCGCAAGGTATTCGTATTTCGTAAAACAAGAAAAAATCAATAGAAAGAAATTATTTTATCGGTCCATATACTAAGAAGGTGTCACCCGACTTTTCTTCACGACCCTCTTGGCCACAAAATATTTGCGGCGCGTGCTCAAATCACTTGTAATTTTAACCTTTGTTCAATATCGTTAGTGACATTATTCGTAACCGTCTGCGAGCATTAAACAAGTGACATACGATTCTTTTTTGCGAATGTATGCCCCTGACATCGACGGCTCTTGAGGGTGAGCTAAATGCTAAAGCGAGGATGATGTAAAGAAAGGTGTAAAGAAAGAGGGGACTGAGGATTTGTTGAAAATTCGAAGAGAGCAGCACGATCTTTATAGACTTTGATTTGAAATAGGTTTCTGTTCAGAAGAGTTTACCTGAATTGTGATCAATTAAAAAAAAGGTTTTAAAAGTAATTATTATTATTTAATTTTCTGTGAAATGAAGCTTATATAATGAATACGAACTGAGAATTATTACAATTGCAAAATCATCTAAAAATACATTATTTTTCGCTTTTTTGAGTTTCAAAATGTAAATCTGTCACAATTTTCCCATTTTTAAGTATATTTAGAAGTACACTACAAACATCTAACATTTAGTTTGGTTAAATTGAAATACTAAAAACTTAAATAACTTAAGTTGCTTAACTATAAAATTATGATGGCTTTGTATTTAAAATCTTCAAATTTTTATTAAATTAGATTTTATAAATATGAAATTCTTTAAATGTATAAATGAAAGGTGACAGTATAGAATTAGATAACCAATATTTTTCCGAAAATGAGTTTATTGCATAACAACTTCTTACAAAATCAAATACATGTTTTGTTAAAAGGATTTGTTCAAATTCTCATTTTTTTATAAAGTGATAAAAAAAATTTTATTTAAATTTGAGTTAAAGTTTGAGCTTAGGATTTGAGCTTAGTAGTATTTTTTTCTTTCCTTCAGCATCGATATTTTTTGAAAATATGATTGTTTATTGAAAAAAATCTTTTTCATAGGCCTTTTAGCGAAAAATCCTGGGAACCGTCACACTAAATTTGGATTTTCTCGGAATAGAATAATTGTCTGGTATCAAACATTTATTATTCTTATTCAGCGTCCTCGTATCTCGGGCGTATGTTTTTTAATTTTGGTAAAAAATTGGAAATTCGATTTTTAATTTCTACCGAAATAAGCTTTTCGAAACATGTGAAATGGTAACCTCAAAATTCTTGGTCAATTTACTCTGAATTGGCAAACTTTTCTAGATCAATTTCTTTCGCCCGCATTTAGAAACTTAATATAATTTCCAAATACATACCCTGTAAAAGGTTAAATTCGTTGTTTGTTAAAACGTCGCAGTTAAAGTTAATAATTTTTTAACTTATTGCAGATACAAAACTAAATAAATATGTCATATAGTTTGATCGAAATATTTTTTTCGAACAGTTGCCTATTAGATTTTTATTACTTTTTTATTTTTTTATGTTCTTCAGTAAGGATTAACACGGTTTATCTCGAGTGACTTCAACCCAAAAGGACTCTCACCTCTCATCTTTTTTCTAATCTCATTTCTGTGATAACCCATGATCATGTTGAGACCAAAAGGAAAAAAATACCTAGGGGGATTTTTGAATAAACCTTATTTTTTCTTTTTCTTTAGAGGTTATTATGCATATTTTCATGAAAACAATTCCAAAGTGGAGCTTCTTTGGCTTAAAGTTTGTGATTTGGCGTCCAAAATAAGGTTCTAAATGTTGAATACCTTTGGACATCTTGAACTCGAACTGCCTTTTGGAAATTTATCCTTTTCAGGGCATCCTCTGTCTAAAATAGCCTGCGTAAGAACTTAAGGGTGTAAAGCTTACCGTAAAACTAAAAAAATGGAATGTTCTATATCTCTTATAGTTTTTTTAAACATTAAGTTTATTTAAAATAACTTCTTCTGATGCACGTCACGTAAAAGGTATTTTTATTATCACAAAAATAACCTTTTACATAAAGTGCACCAGAAACAAGTTACACATTTCGAAAAATCTGAATGCCTGACGACATTTCATGGAAAGGATCTTTTCAGGACGCCTGTGACTTCGAATGTATATATGAGATACATCGATTTTTTTTTTAGATTTGCTGGAAATTAAGTGTATTTATACTTTTTTAAGTACAACTTTCATCTACGATGCTCACGACATGAGCTCATTTACAAAAACTAAAATATAAAAAATGCAGTAAAATTTTCACTAAAAAATATGTTCTGAAGGCCATATCCCTAAACTATAACTGATTAAAAGTTACTTTATGCACCTGCTTCAAATAATTTTAATATGCTTAAGGTGTACAAAGGTATTCAACATTTAGAGCCTTTTTTGGATGCCAAATTACAGACTTCAAGCCAAAGAAGCTCCACTTTTGAGTTACTAACATGAAAATATACATAATGACCTCTAAAGAAAAATAACGAATCAAGTTTATTCAAAAATCCCCCTAGGGATTTTTTTCCTTTTGGTCTCAAAATGATGGCGGGGTATGACAGAAATGAGATTAGAAAAAAAAACGAGAGCTGAGAGTTCTTTTGTGTTGAAGCCACTCGAGACACGCAGTGTTAAAACTATATATTTCAATGTTTGTTTTTGAATTATTTTCACGACATTTAGCAAAAATGCTTCAATCTCTTTAAATTCTCTGAGATAAAATTTCTGAATTGTTGAGGTTTTCAAAAAAATGCCCTATTAGTCATTTTAAACATTTTCCCCCCCAGAAAAACATATTTTGCCGCAAGGCAATACTCGACGTTACCGAAATTCGGTGAACGTGTCACAAACCTATTCATTCATTTTTCGAAGACTGATTCATTTTAGTAAAGTTTTTTTTCGTCAAACTAAAAGTCAATAATTGATTATAAAATAGATAAATAAATATTTCCTTGAAAATAAAAAGAAAGTGGAAATATAAAATTATGCAATCAATAATTTTCGAAAATTTAAAAAACCCCGTCAATTAAAAATAATATTCTCTCAGAGGCATGTTTTCAGTATCAAAAAAAAAAAGATATGTAAAAAATCAAATAGCGCAATTTTTAGAAACTGATGTTTAAAAAATATCCTGAAAATAATGGAAAAAATAAAAGGTGTTAAATGAATAAGTTAAACGGATTCTTATTTTAAAAACTTAACAAACACATGAGCAATTCCATGACAAATCATCTAAAGAATTTCAGCTATTGATAGTAATTTGTATAACAAATTCTAGTATCCGTTCTTTAAGGTTTTGAAAGAAAACCCTAAAATAATTTTTGAAAAAATCAAAAAACTTAGGAGATATTCAAAATTATAAAATTTGGTCCTTTTTTTCTTAAACTTTCATAACTTTGCTGATTTTATTGATATGTAGGTCTATTTTTTTAAAATTATTGTTAATAGGACGCAATTTTGAAAAGATAATTTTTGAACAACACAATTTCAAAAACTTCTTGGATTTTTTAAAAACTAATTTTGAAACAGAATTTCTGAAAAAGCCCACTTTTTATTTTATTAATTTTTTATATAGATATAGATTGCAATGTCCCCTAGAAGCCCTGTAAATATCAAAATTGGACCTCCCTTAGTTTTCGGGAAATAATTCGGTCGCATGGTGTGCCTAGCGTCCGAGAGTCTAAACCCTGAAGTTCGTGCATACGATTATAATATGCTTCTATTGTTCTTTTATTGTTTACATTTTTTTTCACATCGTGTGCGTCGTTTCGGCGTACGTTTTTATTTATTTCTCGAAAATTAAGGGAGATCCCAGTTCGATATTTACAGAACTTGTAGAGAACATTCTGAGATATCTATATAAAAAAATGAAGAAAATAAAAAGTGTTTTTTTTTTCTTCAGAAATTCAGTTTCAAAATGAGTTTTTGAAAAATCCAAGAAGTTTTAAAAAATTTTTTGTTCGAAAAATATTTTTTCAAAACTGCGTCCTTTTACGAATAATTTTTAAAAAATTGACCTTAATATCATTAAAATCAACAAAGTTATGAATGTTTAAGAAAAAAAGGAACAAAATTTTCAATTTTGAATAACTCCTAAGTTTTTGAATTTTTTTCAAAAATTATTGTAGGGTTTTTCTTTAAACACCGTAAAGAACGGATATTATATTTGTTACAAAAATTACTAACAATAGTTGAAATTCTTCAGATGATTTAACATGGAATTGCTCGCACATGGCTTAAACTAATTAAATTCTCCCTCGCAGAAAAATTTGCTCACTACCTCAAGTTTGGAAGGAATTATACTTGTGACTTTCTCCGATTAATAACTTTTTTATTGAATTACCAACGCACTTCCGACGAAGGAGGGGCCTTCGAGGTGAGCGTTTAATTTCAATTCATCCCCGACCTTGTTTCCTCCTCGGAGATTGGACGAAAAATTGATTTCGGGCAACAACGATGAAAACCGCCGAAGGAATTGCAAGCAAAAGGGATGAGGACGGAAAGGAAATTTATAGGAAGGGCGAGAGTAGATGGTAAAGGAGCCTACTTTCTCTCTTTTTCATTCCCTCTTTAGAGAATCCAGATGACTCTCCTTCTCTTTTTCTCTTACGAGTTCTTTAGCTTAAACCCTCAAGGGTACCTGTGACTGGTACTTCATTCGCGACGAGAGCGTCACTTCGTATCCACTTTGAACAGCGCAGGGCCGGCGGCCATGAATTTTCTATTCGCGAGTTCTGCCCACCGATTCATGCAAAAATATTTCGTCCCCGACGAAATCCGCTTGACTTGGTTCCTTTGTCTCCTTACCATCTCCTCATTTGTTATTTCTACTTTATTCAACCGACTGTGACTGATTAGATTGTTTCGCATCTTTATATATTTGGAAATTAATAAAAAATCATTTTTGTTATAAAAATAGAATGTTCAAATAATATTTATGAGAAATTTTTTAATTCTTACCTTTGAAAATATTTCTAGCGTTGTTCTGCTTTTTCTAGATGTCGAATCACACTCTAATCACGTAACGCTAAAAAGGGTGGGGGGTCAGAACGTCACAAATTATCACTTAGGCGTGGGGGTCTTAAAGCTGATCACATTCAAATTTTTAATTAAAAATCTTATTACAGTCGTATCTTAAACTTAAAATTAGTCAAATACAGCGTAGGTAAAGATTAAAGATACTTGAGGGTTTTCAGCCTAAAAAAGTCAAAAAAGTTTGTTATACTGGATAGAGTAAATTTAATATTTATTTCAAATAATTTTTAAATGCAATTTAAATTTTATATACTTTAAACTATTATTAAATAATAAACTTATAATTTTACAATAATTTTAATGATCCTTGAGCAATAGTTTTGGAAGACCATAAATAAGAAAAGTATTACATTTTGCAAATTGTCAGAAACAGGTTTCGAAACTGAAAGGAATATGGAACACTGACTCTCCTTGCGCTTTTCATCATGCCTCGGACTTGACAATTAGGTTTCTAATGATTTCTTATTATCAAGAAAAAGGCCCTGAATCGTTCAAAATATTTTTCAAAGTGATCTAAACAAAAATAATGAAATGCACTGTAATTATGGATATTCATTGTTTAAACTATAATTTAAGCTTAGCTTCTCCTCTGTTTTTTAACGTTTTTCTTTTATCAATATGAAATTCCGAAATATTTAAAATAATTTTTAAAGCTAGCTAGAAAAAGATTATTCAAAAACCCATGAAAATTACTACGTTGGAAAGACGTTTCCCTTCGGCTTTTGATTCCTTAAACTTGTCAATTTAGTCTACTGTCCGACCTAAAAGTTTAGGCAGCTCGATTTTTGTGCGGATTTTCATGAAAATCTCAGCAAAGAAAAATTCTAAAAATATGAGACAATATGCATGTGGCAAGTGAAGGTTTTGCTAATACTGATACCGAGTGTCAAAATTTTCAGATGATTAGCGATTATTTCCGGGCGAGTAAAACGTGAAAAAGCCTAATAATCCTATGATCATTTCATAATACTCAACTTTGAATGGCTGTAAGTCACTGAAAAGAATTACAAAAAATCTGCCAAAAATATATGGGTTTCTTTGATCCTTTCCGTGCCCAGTGGTGATATTTAGAGTCAGAAATAACTATTCGTTAATAACTTATTGACAAAAGAGTGGGGAGGTGTTTACTCCGGAACTAAGGAACGTAAAGAGATGATTCTTAAGCAAATTACACATTTTTGGCTTCAGACAATGTTGTGCGTATTATAAATGAGCAAAAAGTTGCACTTCAATGTTTAAAAAATTATTTTCTTCTTGGAAAAATAGAAAAGGCTGAACAATAATCGAGGTTACCGCACACTCAGCGTGGGACTTTCAGGCCTTACTGCTACACGTGCAACGCGACCTTCTCTCCAACTCACACAGTTACACAGCCTCTAAGCCCTGATGCAAAAAAAAGGGATACGGTTTTCTCGATTATCATAAAGTCTTTTGTATTTTTCCAAGAAGAAAATAATTTTTTAAACATTCAGGTGCAACTTTTTGCTCATTGGTAATACGCACAACATTGTGAGAAGCCAAAAATGTGTAATTTGCTTCAAGAATCATTTCTGTAATTTCCTTAGTTCCGGAGACAACACCTCCCCACTCTTTTGTGAATAACTTATTAACGATAATCATTTCTGACTCTTAATATCACCACTGGGCACAGAAAGGATAAACGAAGCCCATATATTTTTTTACAGATTTTTTATTATTTTTATCAGTGACTTACAGCCATTCAAAGTTGGGTATTCTGATTTTTTTCTGTTGAGATTTTCACGAAAATCTGTACAAAAATTGTGGTGCTTAATTTTTTTGGACATACAGTAAGGAGGTAAATTTGTAGAGAAGATAGACTGATACAAGATAGAACACTTAATATTAAGAATCTCAGCCTGTGGCGGAGATATTAAAATTTTGTCCAAAATTATTAATATTAATGATGTCAGTTATTCATATAGAGTAAAATGGTTAAAGAAAATGCTGTTTTTTTAGCCGACTGCAGTGGCTCCGCAGGTTAGCGCTCGGACGAGTGACCGTTCGTGATCTGTTGTGTTTTTTGCAACACTGTCGAGCGGGTGATTTGATGCCGGGGATGAATGTGGATACTGGACACTCGATGACATCGAATTTTCTACATCCAAACATGACTGTCGGTAACCGGCTGAGCTCGGGAAAAATTTTCTGCAGTTTTCCTCTCCTTTGGCCAAAAGCTCAAACAAATACCAGCGAATAAATAAAGATCCGGATGCAAACGATAAACATTCATCTTTCTCCGTGCAACTGGTGCAAAATAATTTTACGATAGGTTAATTGATCCGGGTCTTAAATTCCTTTTAGTTTCTTGCAATTGGTCCGGGAATAAAAAATATTATAATCCAGAGGGTTTGAAAGGTAATGGAATAGATCAAAGTGGGATGTAATATGTGAGATAAAACCTAGGGGAAAAAGTAGACAAGAGGAGGGAAGTAAAGAGGTAGTCAAAGAATCTGCGAAGCAGGACGCTTCGGCGACATCCTGTCCCAAATTGAAAGGGCGGTCTACGCCTTTCATTATTAATTGTTCGAGTTCCTGCTCAAACAACAGTGGTATTAAATCCGGAGGAACTAATCCCTCGCGCTTAAACGCGAACTTGTATTGTCCCCAATGAGCATTGAACACTGAACACGTACAACGATGCTCCCCAATTTCGTCTTTGTCGCATGTGTGCCTATACATGTGGTATAGTTATAGGCCGCAATCCTGAACTGAAATGCAGGGCAGGAAACCTCCGCCCTTCCATCCTTCTTCTTCCTTCCATCCCCAGAGACTCTGGGTGTCAGGCCCCGAAAAGGCGCGTAACAAAAATAATAAAAAGTGCTTCCTTCCGTTCGGTCTGTGAATCTCGCATCTGGCCTGATACCTCTCTTCTCATCTTCGATATCATATTAAATTATGCTTCCTTGACTATTAGGAGCATTTCTCTCCTATTGTATCCATTTTAGACCTTCCCCGTTTTATACGAAAAATAATGAAGTAAATCATATCAATGTTTAATCGCAGGGGTTTATTTAACTTCCTGTTATTGATATTAAAAATTATAATGTTGTATTAAAAATACGAGTGTAAAAATAAAAAAAATCTTCGCGTTCCCGAGGGTTGAACACTCTTTTGCTATGATATATTGTAATAGGCGGCCTATTACGATCTGTCACAGCTTGAAAGCCATGGAGTTTTTAAGAAGTAACAAACATTTTATTATGTAGCGCTTCTTTTAAAGTTTTAATCATATTTTTCAGTGCCAAGCACTAACATAAGTTACAACCGGAAAGTCCTAATTAGCAAGGCCCAAAAATATAAGATCAAAAATTATAAAAAAGTATAAGTGTTTCGACTTAGAGAAAACCCTAAAAAGATTCAATTATTATTAATGTGCATAGACCTGAAAGTAAAAAATTTCAATTTTTGTAGTTTCCACTTTGAAAGTGTACGATTTTAAATGTTTCTCATTTACACATTGTCCAATTAGGAAAGCTTTGAATTTGCATTTATCCAGTTTTGAAGGCTTTTAATACAAATTTATTCAACTGGAAACGCTGTTTATTCAAAATGCCTGAAATTAAGGTTTTTAATTTGGTATTCTACCATTTTTGACAATTTGTAGAAACCAGACAATTTTTGACCATTACATTTTAAAAGTATTTTCACAGAAATATTCTTAAATTTTTCATTGTTTTTTGTTGTGATTTTTATTTTTAACGTGCAAATTTTTTATTATTCCAATCATAAATTATTTAATATTTAACGTTTTCGATGAAAAATTTTTCAATTTCACAGGATTTAAATTTTAAATTATAAAATTTTAAAAGCATCAAAATTTGTCAAGACATTCAGTTTGAATTTTAAAACTTTAAAAGAATCAAGAGTGAAACTTTCCTACCATTTTCAATATTTCAATCAGAAAGTATTATCAAGGTCAAGGCTATATTAAGGCTTTCGAATTGATACTATTAAATTTTTAACTTTTTTAATTATGTTAATCATTAATACTTTCAACTTAAAATTCTTATAGAATTTAATTTTGAAGGTCTTGAACCTAAAATTATTCGATTGGGAATGCTGTTCAGTTTGAAATTAGTGGTACAGTGAAACCTGGATTTAGCTCCCCTGGATTTCGCCCTTCCGAGAATTGACGCCGGGCCGTCGGGATACGTGAGAGGCGTTTGCGGGAGGATGTGCGGTGTGCACTCAGGCGTGGCAAAACAGAGAGAGAAACAGAAGAGAGACAAAATATTTCGGAGTCTCTGGATATAACGTCAAGGTCAGCCCCAAAACCGGCGCTAAATCCAGGTTCGACTGTACTTAAAATTTTACAATTACGAATTATTTGGCTCATTCAGATAGAAGCTTCAATGTCTGAATACTGAGTCGTAAGAAGGAAGTTCAGTGATGGCTGTTTTTGACCTCGGATTAAGAACATTATTTTTTTTTTTTAAAGAAATGAAAACTCGAAAATGTTTGAACCTGTTTGCTTCATAAGCAACCCTTGCAAAGGTTTTATATGCATTTTCGAAATAATTTAAATTTCTTGTAGATACACATATAATCTTAGTTACTTTTAACGTGTTTAATTAAGCATGTTTTCATGTACAAGAAAATTGTTTATAAAATTATGTTGAAAAAAGTTGGTTCTTTTTCTAAGTATCTTTTTGCCTTGATTAATATTATCTCATTAGTAGGTCGTTTCCTTTTTTAGATTTAATGCTTCTCAGTTCTCTTCTTCACCGTTTTTCTCCTCTGTACCTTCTGTTCTGTTCTGTTCTGTTCTTCTGGCGTTTTTATTATCTCTTTGATCTAATAGTCCCAAAGGTGTGTCCAGAACTCCAGGTAGGCTGTTTTTCTTGAGATTAAGTGGCGAGATTCGCCCGAAATCGCTTTTAGCTGATGCTTGCATCGGGGGTGGGATATGAAAGAATTGATGGAAAAAAGGAAGAACAAAATAAGGCACTCAGGAAGAGAAATAGCTGTTGTGTAAAAGTGATAATTTATAAAATAGGGCTGTTATAATTTTTGCCCTTTCCGGTTGAAAAGGTTCCTCGCTTGTTTATTTTTGTTATCGGGAAGTAATGTGTCATGCATAGAATGAAATCTTGGAAGATAGTTTCTATTTGTTCGTATGGCTTTGGCAGTAATGAGCCCTACCGGAAGAAACGGAAAGGTTCGGAAAGGGTTCGGAAAGAGTTCGGAAAGAGGTACCGTTCCGATCATTTCCGAATCCTATGTGAACTTTGCTTCCGTTTCTTTCCGAACGTTGATCTGTCCCACCAACCTTTCCGAGTTTTTCCGAATGTCCCACTCTCCGACTTCTTTCCGATCATTTCCGAGTGTCGCCGAATGTTTCCGATTTCTTTCCGAGTGACCCCCCCCCCCACTTTACTCTTTTCGAATGTATCCAATTTCTTTCCGAATCGAATTAAAAAAATATATATTCTCGTAATAATAATTTATTTTTATCTTCAAAGCATTTTAAATCCGGAATATTCTGTTAAGCTAATCGTCCTGATCATCGGCGCTCTTGGAAGTGCCAAGGTTTCACTGGTTAATAGCCTAAAAACCATCCCTGCGTGTCAAGAAAATGCTAAGGCACTTGCGGGTAAAATGCAGAAGGCGGTCGTCCTTGGGTCGCTCCGTGTCCTCAAGGTACACGAGACTTTTGCCGAATCATCGTATTGAATTCGTCGCAGAGTGGCCACCCATCTCACGGTTGTGAGACGTGGTTACAGCTCAAATTTTACTGCGATTTCGCTGGGACCGGGTGCAATTTTAAAGATTAACACCTGCTCCCGGCGAAATCCTGCGGTTGTTCTTATGACAAAGTTTTATATATATATATATATATATAATTAAAAACTAAAGGTTAACAACTGTAAATCTGTATTTTAGGGGCAGATGTTGGTGTTATGGATTGTTTTCGGACAATTTCATTTGTATTTTTGTATTTAATTCGTATTTTTGAGTGTTTTGGGGAGCCCAAAAATTTCCCAAAATTCGGATATGCTTATATTTAGGCTGGATGCGTAAGCTGTTTTCAAGTTAATTTTTGGGAGCCAGGGGTAGCTTTAGAAAATTAATTTTTGCAGGTTTGGGGAGCCCAAAAAAGCCTAAAATTCTGGCGCTGTTGAATTTTCTAATTTTTCAAATTTTATGTAGTACAGGTACTAGGTGCCAGCACCTCCATTCAAAAGTCCGGTTGTTTGAGAAAAATAAAAGAGCCCGAAAATTGGGATTGGTGCGCAAAAAGACCCCAAAAAAGGCCTTAAATTCTGACGCTGTTGATTTTTTTAATTTGTCAAATTTTATGTAGCGAAGGTGCTGACTGCCAGCATCTCCACCCAAGAGTCCGGTTGTTTGAGAAAAATAAAAGTGCCCGCAAATCAGGATTGGTGCCCAAAAATACCCCAAAAAGCCCAAAATTCTGATATGCTTACATTTAGTTTGAGTGCATACTTTATTTTAAGAGTAGTTTTTAGGAGATAGGGGTTGTTACTTGGAAACTAATTTGTGAAATTTTGATGAGCCTATAAAAAGCCCCAAATTCTGGTGCATTTGCCATGACTATAAATAAGTCTCGAGGCCAAACTTTGACATCATTAAAAGTTTACATTGATCGTACAAAAATTCAAAACGAAAGCAGGATAAAAAATTACGTATACCAGGAGATATTTTCGTAATCAAATTTTTTTAGATAATTATATAGAATTCACCTTTTTTTTTAGAATCAATTGATATGCACTCAATTAGAAAATTTTATTCACATTTAAAAAATGATCTACTTTTATATATATATATATACCCAGATAACAATTATAATCTCATACGCTACGCATATCACACGCACGCGTGCGGATTTATTCCGCACGCGTGAAGTCAC
The DNA here is from genome assembly GCA_011634705.1 of Andricus grossulariae. Lineage (NCBI taxonomy): Eukaryota > Metazoa > Arthropoda > Insecta > Hymenoptera > Cynipidae > Andricus > Andricus grossulariae. Next base: position 238,129,367 of record JAABKJ010007545.1, on the reverse strand, counting down.
TGATGCAGACTATGTGTCATCATATGCGACGCATATCGCTTGCACGGATGATACTTGATGCACGCGTGAGAGTCAAATGAGAGTTTCGTGCGACTTCATGAAGCGTACTAAAATATTGATCTAAATTTTTTTTTAAATATTTTAAATGAATAAAATAATGCTTTCGTACGAAATAACGTTTATTGTAATTTGGATATATAAACATAATAAACCTTGAAGGGTCTCTGAAAGAAGATTTTTTAATTGGTATAATGAACTTGTCATATCTTGAACAAACCTCACTCTAAAAGAACACTGTTTTTGTTTTGTGAATATACTAAATAAAAAATGTAGACAATACAAAGACTGGAAATATATAGAAACATAATTAGAGACATTTTGAAACATATAAAGTGAATCGCACAATAGAAAAACAACTTTTTATCGATATGTAACAAAATAACCTAAAAAGTCGTAGAATTGAAAACAGGAAAAATGGGGTGAATATATGCATTTTTATTGTAGAAATTAAATAATAAGCCACTTAAAAGTAAATACTTCAATTAATGAAAGAATAACTTACAATTTCGCTGAAGAATATTATATATCCTTGATTTTAAAACTGCAAGCACGCAATCACTTTTTCCTTGTCAGAAAAACAGAAAAGAAACCGCAAAGATGGAAAGAGCGGGAAAATTAAATGACGCATGATTCAAATATATATTTTTCTTTTGTTGACTTTGTGATTATCAGAAATATCATAATATAAGTAATTAATTATGATATAATAAGATTTAAAAGATTCAATATTAAATTTGAAAGTATACCTACCTATAAGGTAATAAAAGTACGAAAGATGTCTGGAGAACGTTGTATGCCTTTAAGACGTTTTTATATAACATCTTTACGATATTAAACGTCTTAGAGACGCAGTTTGGACTGACCAGGATATCCTTGGGACGTTCATGTTTTCGTGCCCACTAGAGTTTGTCTATTTAATATGCACAAATAATACTCGCACTTGAGATGGCAATATGAAACACATTGTGCACGCACTCATTTAACCGTCACTCAATCCGGCAAGCTGAAGGCGATATGTGTATATTATGAATCGCATTGCGTTACCCGCACGACGTGCGAGTAATGTGCGTCGCACGATTATTATCTGGGTAGATTTGAAATGTCATTCTTCATGCATTTCTGGTGGAGAATTTTCGCTATATAATTTAAGTATATGTGTCTCAACAGCATTATATGTACATATACATGCACAGTGAAAAGCAGTTATTGTTCTTTTGAAGATTAAATAAAAATACTACGAATTATAATTGAATTAAAACATTCAAATCTCAATCCGAACTAGATCTCCGCGCGCCGAGCGCGCGGATGTTCTAGTAATGCTAAACAGATGTGTCCCAAGCATGGGTTTCTTATGGTTTTAGCTGTGAGAACTGAAATGTTTCACCAATGTGTCGATCTATTTTCCATAAAAACTGACAACGAATTCGATTAAAAAACTTAAACTTTATGAAACCGAACAAGATTATTTAATATTAAAAATAAAACGCAGGAAAAGTGGCGCTACCGGAATCGAATCAATAATTATGTTTTTGAAAAATTTAAAAACTAAAATATTGCCCAAACTGTAAAATTATTTCAAAAATTGATTTAAATACGAGTTGCATTGAGAGTTAATAATTTTGATTTGAACATTTTGAAGAATTTCGGAACTCCAATATTGTCAAATACACAAAAATGGGGTATTTTCGGAAATATGAGCGATAGAGAAATTTGTCATGAGACAATCTTGTTGTCTTCGCGGAGCAGAACTCAGCACAAATTTCCTATTTTGTTCAAAAATTCTTTTTCAAAATGGAGTGGTGGTTATCACTGATTGGAATTGATTGAGGAAAATTAATTTTTTGGTATTTCAACAGCCCAAAAATCGACATTACTGCCAAAATCAGCCCGAAAATAGACCGAAATTATGAAGTATTTTTTTTGTCGTTAAAAAAGTATTTAAAAAAAAATGAGGGATGGTTATCAGTTACAGTGTTTGATTTTGAGATATTGATTTTTGCGTCTTTCTAGAGCCCGAAAATAAACCATAATTCTTGAGTAGTTTGTATTGTCTAAACATTATTTTTCAAGATTGAGGGTTGGTTGTCAGTGATAAGGTTTTTTTTTCTAAGCTGGGTTTCGAGTATTTCAAGAGCCCGAAAATAGCCCGAAATTCTGGTATGATTAGATCTTAAAACTGTAAGGTTTTTATCTACTGGAGGTGCTAGCTGCTCGGGCAGTCGGCACCTCCACCCAAAATTTGCTTTTTTAGGAAAAATACAAGAGCTCAAAAATCAGCATTATTGCCCAAGATTATCCCAAAAATAGCCCAAAATTAAGGAGTACTTTTTTTTGTTCAAAAAGTATTTTTCAAAGTCGAGGGGTGGTTGTCAGTGATAGGGGTTGATTTTGGGAAATTTATATTCACGTATTTCGAGAGCCCGACAATAGCCCGAAATTATTGAGTGGTTTGTTTTGTCCAAAAATTATTTTTAAAAATTGAGGGTTGTTTGTCAGTGACAGGGGTTGTTTTTTCGAAATTTGTTTCTGAGTATTTCAAGAGCCCGAAAATATCCCAAAATTCTGTAGTAGTTTGTTTGTCCAAAAATTATTTTTCAAAATTGAGGGTTGGATGTCTGTGACGGGGGTTGTTTTTTCGAAACTGGGTTTTTGGTATTTCAAGAGAGATATGAAGGAATTTTTTGAAATTTTTGTGAAATGTTGAGAAATATTTGTAAAACTTTCTGAATTCTCTAAAATATTTGTGAAATCTTTCTGAAATTTGTTGTATTTATTTGAAAAAATGAAAATATTTTAAATGTTTGTGAAATATTTTAAATAGTTTGAAATCTTTTAACGTATAAAAAATCTTGAAATTTCTGTGAAATCTTTTGGAATCTTGTAAAATATCAGCAAAATCTTTGAAATCTTTGTGAAATATTGAGAAATATTTTTTAAAATTTCATGAATTCATTGAAATATTTGTGAAATCTTTCTGAAATCTGTTGTATTAATTTGATAACATGAAAATACCCGAAATGTTTGTGCAATATTTTAAATAGTTTGAGATCTTTGTTAATTTCTTGAAGTCTTTTTAAGTATGTAAGAATCTATATGCAATCTTGAAATTTCTGTGAAATCTTTTGGAATCGAAACATAGTCGTGTTTGATATCAAATTAATCAGCAATTGACAAAAAAGTATAATATGTAATCATATTTCGACATTAAGTATTCACTAAAGAACGCTAATTAGGATTAGCGCGTCAGAGTAACACTCCCGCGAGCTGTCCCCTCCACTAGCGCACATCTGTCGCATTCCTCGGAAAACCGAAGCGAGAACGAGGAAGCACGAGGCGGGACGAGGAAGAATATGACAAGACAAACCGAGGAATAGGTACGGGAAAACGAGACGGAACCGAGGAATGAAGGAGGCGAAAGCGAGCCAGGCTCGATATTTCTCATCTCGGACGGTAACACTGAGGTAGTAGTGCGTAGATGGGCATATAGGTATAGGGTAGATATGTATATAGGTGTACGGTATAGATATTTTAGATTGATCTAGAATTCTTGTGTTATTTATTTAAATGACACGTTCATTCCGCAACACTGCTCCGACCCAGGTTGCTGATCAATCTCTCTAGCGATCACCCCGCGTGAAGAGCCTCACAAAGTTGTTATGTGTGGTTCCCCACTTGGGCCCATTAGTATCCAAGGTCTTTGTTCCAGGATTCACTCTACTCACATTCTTTTCATAAACTAATTGTTGCCACACTTTTCTGTCGTGGCATACTATTCTAGCTTCCTACACGTCCGTGTTTCTATGGCTTATGTCTTTTCTGATTAAGGTCTCATTCACGCATTCTAACCATTCTTTCGGTTGTCTACCTCTGGGCATTCTGCTATTTATTTTACCATTGTACACCTGTTTGGTCAGTCGTTCTTCTTTCATTCTTTGAACATGTCCGAACCACCTTAACTGATTTCTTTCCCATATATATTTCCGCATATTATGCGCAGAGGTTTCATGCCAATCGCTTTGATTTTACTTTTGTCCTTTTTTTGACATATGTCCATGTCTCGCTACCGTATAGTACAGCCGGTACAAATGAAGATTTGTATACGGTCATTTTAGTTTTTTTAATTTGTTTTTATCTCTGAAAATGGACCCTGCCCTACCGATAACCTTCTTACCCTCATTTATGCGCCTATCTAACTCCTCACCTATTTTTCCGTCGCTAGTGAATAGGCTACCCAGATATATGTATTTGTCGACTTGTTCTAATCTATGATCATTTAGGATAATGTTGCACATTGTTTTCTCATGTTTTTCTTCAAACACCATTACTTTTGTTTTATTTACGTTAATTTTGAGGCCCATGTTCTTCATGCTTGTATTAAGTTTATTATACATTTAAATAAAAATTGTTTTACCGTAAGGTGACGTAAAAGTTCTGGAATTTTTGTTCTTCGATGGCCTATAATAAGTGTCTCAAAGAACTTGCCCTAAGTCATACATGCCAACCTCACGTGATCAAAAATATGCTAAAAGTGTAAACATAACTTTGACAACGTAAGATGATTCAGAACTTTATCACTTTACTCTTTGAAATTTATCCCGAAAACTCCTCTTCAACATAAGTCGTAAATGTATGTATCGAAACTTACATATACTTATATAAATCTCTTTAAAAAAACTACCCTCGAGTGAAACATGTCAACCTCTCGTAATAAAAATTTTTTTCAAAGTATGAAAGCAAGTTCAAGCAAAATAAAGATGATTTAGAACTTTAGATTGATTACTTTCCTCTTTAAAAATCTCCCCTTTTACAATGTACACTCATAACCACCCTTCAAAATAAACGTATTTAGTGAGAGGTACAAGCACAAATTATTATTTATTTCTCCATGCACAGTACGCCATTCGGCATTTTACATTTCGTTCCCTTCTCAAAAACTTCCCTTGCGAAAGCCATATCTTCATGGTAACTCACAAACATTACAAAAATTGCATTTTTACTTATAATGCTAAGAAACATAATTTAAATTAAAAAATAACTATGTAATATACAGAAGTTTAAGTGATATAGACAAAACCTTTCTTCACCACTGTGCACATCATAACAGGTAAGAATTTTTTATATAATAAACCCTGCAAAAATATTTATTACTCGAAAGTATAGATTACCGATTTTTTGCTTTTCGAAATTAAAACACCGAGTTTTTTTGCTATTTGAATTCTAAGTCCAACATATTTTGCTACTAGAATAATGAATTCCCGATTTTTTTGCTCGAAACTAAAGTTTCGGACGTTTTTGTCACTCTAAATTTTTTGCTCCCGAAATTAAAGTACCGGATTTTTTGCTCCTCGCAATTAGAAAAGTAACGTATATTTTTGCTCTTCGAATTCGAAGTCCGGGATTTGTTTGGTGCTCGAATTCGAGGTTCTGGGCATTCTCATTTGACAATGAGAGGAGAACAACCATACGATTTTAAGCTCAGAGGTCAAAAAGGTTAAGTGATGATCCTCGCTCACGGCCACGCAGGGGCTACTGTGGGTCTTTGCCCCTCCACAAAGGGGGTTGGGCCTCTTCTTCGTTTCGTTCGCTTCTGCTCGAACGCATGCTTCTATTTTTCCCTGAACTCCTAATACTTTTAAAATATATACTTGCTTTTTCTAAATTACTTTCTAGCAATTACAATCTAACGCTAACTCGCTCTACCTCATTAAACATAGTTATGTAATAGTAGAATTGAGCATACATAACTTCGTTAGTACGAAGTGAAACGATAATTCTATTAAGAAAGGCGAGAAAAAGATTATAATTTTATAATTTCAATTGATTATAACCTAAACTCCTAATCCTTTCAAAATATCTAGTCCCTTATTTTCTTAATGATTTTTTGTTCAAACTATAATAGTTATCTAACCAATTGATGGTTGATTTCAATAGTTTTGGAATTAACTTATCGAAACAAGTACGTAAGTGAATGAATTGAAGATCAAAGTTATAATAATAATACTTCCTAAATAAATACAAATGGGTTTGACTAATAACATCATGATCAGAAAGTTAGTTCAAACGTCCTGTGGGGGACCTAACTCACCCCTGTGTGATTTATGGCGTGCTACACTTCAATTTAATACTTCAAGTCATACCCCTAAGCCTAATATCTTAGCTGTGATTTAGTTTACAATAAAAATAATTTTTATCAAAAAGAGCATAAAAAAATGTATGTATAATTTTTTTGTCTCATTTTTGCTTGTGGACATTTTGTGTTCTTTTTATTACACACTATTACTTTTTTTACTCCAATTAAATTAATCTAGAATATTCAACGTTTTAGCTTTAATATAAATTCATAAAAATACCATTTTTATGTGGAATAACAATCAGCTATTTATACGAAAATTTCGTTATGAATAGCCCAGATCCTTGAATTGGCTATTTTTACCGATATTTGGTGATTATCTTATCGGAAGTCGCAGTGCGTCCCTTTCTTGATTGAGCCTGAAAGCCATTTCCTGCTTTATAGAATTAAATTGAAAAGATGTTAAAGCTTGTAAAATCCAAGAATTTAGGAGGATAAGGTTTCTCACGCTTTCCGGAGAATTTGGAGACGCAAAACTAGCGGAGTCGATACATAAAAAAAGGGTGTCTTCAATATTGGGAAATTCTTTCTCGAGTGGGTTTCAGGTTTTACGGCTTATACATGTTCGCCAGACTTGGCCAGACTCAAGTACCTGGGCAATAGTGGGTGTGCTTTTTTTTCCTGAACCGATTGCTTTAAAATTTAAAGGGACAGCCTCGTGAAATCCGCCATTCAGATATTTTCAGAATAATTTGAATCTTGCAGACAGGAAATAGAATTTTTTATAAGAATATCTTAATTTATCGAATGATATGATTTGAATTTGCGCTCAGATCGGTGGTGCGCTACGATGAATAAAAGTACGAGTACTAGACCGGATTCAGCACACATCATGTACTGCAGGCCTGCTGCCACCTGCTTTGCACACACTTGTAAAGAATGAAATGGTTGGCTGTAGAGATCTATAGCAGTCAATGATTTTAATTTTCGTTTGTATAACATAATTTCTGGATTGAACAATTATTTTCCAAATGATTGCAGCTCCTCTTGACTTCCCATATAGTCACAATTTGTATTTATTTAAAAAATGAATTTCCTTGATAATCAAACTTTAGGAAACTATTTAATTTAATTTTATAAAATCACTTTGAACGATTTTAGTTAATAATGGTTCAGTTTGTATTTCTTCAATTTTAAGTTATTGAATTTTGATAAACTTCTATTTTAGCATATGTCTGAACAACGTTTTTTAAATGATTTGTAATAATTTCGTAACTGTACATGTACGTACCCATGTAACGTTCAAAATTTACATAATAGAAATGTAATATTATTATTATGAAGCCATTATTTTCCATTATAATATGTACATATAGTCTTAAATAATATTATCAAAAATCAAATTCACAAAAAAGTTTCTCCTTCTAATCTATTTAAAATGTTATTATAAATTTGCGTATTAATAATATATTTTACATTCAGACATATATTTTACCTTTAGATAATATATTTTACATTCAGAGATGCAGGTCCCATTCATATGTTTCCAAAGATAATTTTTACCGTTTTTATGGAACAATTGTGGAGCAGTTGTGTATAAAAAGTGTTCAAGAACAACAGTGACCTTTCCGTGACGTAACAGTTAGATTATTCTGTAACACTCTTTAAACTTCCGAAAAAAAGTGGCGGAGCTAGGAGGGTTTTTACTCAGCGCCGCCACTTGTGAAAACTCATTAAAAATTATTATAATCAGAAAACCCGTTAGGGGAGATTTTTTTCGCTTTTTTTGCTCTTCGAAAGCCTATAATACTGGTCCTAAAAAACTAGCGCTAAGTCATACATACCAACACCACGTGATTAAAAATGTTATAAAAGTGTAAAAATAACTTTAAACAACGAAAAGATGATACAGAACTTTAAATTGATTACTTTTCTGTTTGGAATTTACCCTTTTTATTAAGTTACCCCGAAAAATACCCTCAACGCAAATGTACGATAGCGAAACTTACATATACTTATACATAAAACTCATCCAAAATGATAAAATTCAGAAAAAACTGTTAGGGGAGGTTTTTGCTCTCCGATGACCAATATTATATGTCACAAAAAACTACCCCTGAGTGAAACATATCAACCTCTCGTAATCAAAAATTTTCTGAAAATGTGAAAACAATATAAAGACGATTGAGAACTTTAAATTATTTACTTCCCTTTTAATAAAATTACCCCTTTTATAATTTACACTCATAACTACCCTTCAACATTAAATGTATGTAGTGAAACATAAACATATTTACGCAAAAGGTCGTAAATAGTGTAGCAAATGCCACATAGTTGTTTTGTATAAATTTCAAAAAAACTATTTTCAGTATACCTTAACATCCCCCCCCCCAAGTCTACCCTATTAATTACAAGTACAAGTTACAACTATTTATTTGTTCACATAATACACCTTTCGGCATTTGACATTTATTTCCCTTCCAAAAAACTCTACTTACGAAAGTCATATCTATATCGTAACTGACACATGCATTAGGAAAATTACATAATTACTCATAATCCTAAGAAATATAAATTAAATAAAAAAATAACTATACAATACAAAGAAGTTTGCTTTAGACAATACTTTTCTTCTCCAGTGTGTACATCATTACAGGTAAGAATTTTTTATATAATAAATTTACCTGCAAAAATATTTAATAAAATTATAAAACTATCGTTAATTATTATATTAAAGTTCAAACGGAATAATCTAAATATCTAAAAGTTCGTATTCAGGTAGCCGAAAAATCCGGTACTTTAATTTCGAGATAGAATTTGGAAGGGAACGAAATGTAAAATGCCGACAGGCGTATTATGTGAACAAAGAAATAGTTGTAATTTGTACCGCATAATACACCTTTCAGCATTTTACATTTCGTTCCCTTCCAAAAAACTCTACTTACGAAAGTCATATCTATATGGTAACTCACACACATAACAAAAATTACATAATTACTCATAATCCTAAGAAACATATATTAATTTTTTTTAAAATCTTTTTGTCCAATTTAATTTGTTTATTTTCAATGTAATTTTTCACGATTAAATTAAGAACTACGCGTCTTATCAAAAAATGATTCATAAAAAATTTGTAGCTCTTTTTTGGGTGAACAACTTTTGTTTATTAATTTTCTTCGTAGCTTGTGTCGTTTCCCGAAAAATGTATATTTTTTATTTTTAATGTTATGTCATACGAATAAAACAAAAACAATGCTTCAAATCAAAAAGTGAATAATAACGAATTTTTATATCTTTTTTGTGTGCACAATTTTTGTCTATTAATGTTTATTCGTATCTTGCATAATTTGACCGAAAAATTGAATTTTTCATTATGTTTTGTGGGATAAAAAATTGAATTTTCGATTTTTCAATAAAATTCAAAAAGTTGTTCTGATAATCATGTAGGGCTTTCGAAAATCAATGTTCTTCTTCTCTTGACTTTTTTCATATCGTGCGTTGTTTGGCTTAAAATTTTTACTTATGTTGTTTTTTTTTAATTTTGAAAATGCTATAACTCTGATAATTTTTATTTTTATCGAATGAACTTACTAGGTTGATATGTTTCACTTAGGGGTAGTTTTTTTGTGACATAATATTGGCACATTTTTTTGCTATTCGAATAATATAATCCCGATTTTTTGCCCCTCTAAGTTAAAGTACCGGATTCTTTTGCAAATCGAATTTGAAGTCCATGATTTTTTTGCTCCTGGAAATTGAAGTACCGAATTTTTCGCTTTATTGAATTCGAAGCTCTAGATTATTCTGCTACTTGAATATTAGATTCCCGATTTTTTCGTTTCTCGAAATAAAAGTACTGGATTTTTTGCTACTCGAATTCGAAGTAGAATAGCAAAAAAATCCGATATCTTCATTTCAGGGAGCAAGAAAATCGGGAATCTATTTTTCGAAAAACATAATAATCCAGAACTTCCAATTCGAGTAGCAAAAAAATCTTGGACTTCAAATTCGAAGAAAAAAAATATCCGGTACTTTTTTAATTGCGATGAGCAAAAAAGTCAGTAATCTATTATTCAAGTAGCAGTATAATCAGGAACTTCGAATTCAAATAGCAAAAAATCTCGGGAGTTCGAATTCAAGAGGCAGAATAATATAAAACTCTCGAACTTTTCAATTCCGTTTGAACTTTAATATAATAATTAACGATAGTTTTATCATTTTATTAAATATTTTTGCAGGCAAATTTATTATATAAAAAATTCCTACCTGTAATGATGTACACACTGGCGAAGAAAGGTATATTGTCTACTCTGAAGCACTTAAACTTCTGTATATAGTATCGTTATTTTTCGTACCTGTAATGAATAGGATGGACTTGGAGGGAAGGGGGGGGGGCGGTTGAGTCTACTGAAAAGAGTGTTTTGTAATTTATAAAGGACAACTATGTAACATTTTCTGCACTATTTATGACCTTTCGTAAATATGTTTATGTCTCCCTACATAAATTTAATGTTAGCGGGTAGTTATCAGTGCCAATTGTAAAAGGGGTAATTTTATTAAGAGGGAAGTAATAAATTTAAAGTTCCCAATTACCTTTATATTGTTTGAACTTGTTTTCATACTTTCAGGAATTTTTTGATTACGAGTGGTTGATATGTTTCACTCAGGGATAGTTTTTTGTGACATATAATATTGGCCATCGGAGAGAAAAAAAAGAGCAAAAACATAGCCTAACAGTCTTTTCTGAATATTATAATAAATTTTGGTTGAGTTTTATATAAGTATATGTAAGTTTCATAATTTAAATTTGCGTTAAGGGTAGATTTCGGGGTAAATTAATATAAAGGGTATTTTTTGTTTGTTTGAATGCCACTGTTGTTCTTGAACACGTTTATACACAACTGCCCCACAATCGTTCCGTTAAAATTACAAAAATTATCTTAATAGGGAAACATATGAGTGAGACCTGCATCTCTGAATGTCAAATATACGAATATGTCGATTAATTAAAATATTCTTCTCAAAAATCTGGTTTCCTGTCAATATTTGAATCACGGAATTCATGAGCCTGGCCCCTCGAAGCAATCGGTTCAGGAAAACAAAGTACATCCACTTTTTCCAGGTACTTGTGTCTGGCCAAGTCTGGCGAACATGTGTAAGCCGTAAAACCCGAAACCCACTCGAGAAAAAATTTCCCAATATCGAAGGCACCCTTTTTTTATGTCTCGACTCCGCTGTTTTGCGTCTCCAAATACTCGGGAAAGCGTGAGAAAGCTCATCCTTCAAAATTCTTGGATTTTACAAGCTTTAGCATCTTTTTAATTTAATTCTATAAAGCAGGAAATGACTATGAGGCTCAAGAAAGGGACGCCAATGCGACTTTCGATAAGATAAGACAATCACGAAATTTCCGTATAAATAGCCGATTGATGAATAGCTCGGAGTTCTCAACTAGCTATTAATACGGAAAATGTTATTCCACATAAAAATGGTATTTTTATGAATCTATATTTATGTTATTTAATGTTCATTTCCATAAGGAAAAATGCATTTTTTATGTTTTGTTTATTACAAATTATTGTTTTCTAGAAATTTGATATTCATCACTACATTTCGTGATTAATAGTCAATTCAAGGATCTGCACTGTAAAAAAAGTTTCTGGTAATTTTACAACTTTCAGAGTAGGTCCGATTATTACCTACTCCCAAAGTAACGTTTTCACTGACAATAACAGGCAGAAACCGTAGCCTAGAACCTAGACCGTTTTTCTATCTTGCTCGATGACTCCACAATTCGACCGATAGTGACTCCGCGCGAATTTCTTTCAACTCTTTTTTTCTTGTAAACTGCTTTATATCCAAGCAAACGGTTTGAGCTCTTTCCGTCTCAAATAAAGCTCTATTTGCTCACAAACCATTATTTAAATCCGCCTCCCCCGTTCCACGCACTCTCCTGTTAGATAATACAATCTTTGGCTACTTACTAAAAAATAAGGTTAAAAGAAGGATGTGCATCTGCATATAGTTCTTATAGGTGGACATTTGTTTATTTTACGGTTGGAAAATATTTCCTTTTTTTAACTGAAAATGTAACATTTTCATTGCAAATGAACTTCTTTATTAAAAATTCAACTGTTTCGTAGAACATTTATTTCTTTGGTTGACAATTCGTCTATTTAGTTCGTCTATTTAGTTGATACAAAACATACATTTTCTTAGTAGCGATGAGGGTACCGCTGCTTCCCCCCACGACCGCCCCAGAACTTTCCTCTCTGCTGCCAGAAGATTTTTTTTATCTTATCAAGTGTCTGGAAAGAAAAAAAATTTCTATTGAAAATTCATGTCTTTTTTTGAAAAGGACCCCGCACCAAATGTACAGTAAATGGTTTTTCGTGGCAAATTCTAAATCTTTGTTTTTTTTTTTGTATTTTTAAACCCGCAAAGCAGTAATCCAAAAGAAAAATTTAAGAAAAATGGACAGCAGCAAGTACTGCGGCCCTGCATCTGCGGCCCTGCATCTGCAGCTGCTGTTGCTGCCAAACCTGCTGCCTTTGGACCTGCAGTTGCTCAATTGTGTGTTGCTGGAGATGGAGCCTTCGCTCCTGCTCCATCAGCAGTTGCTGCTGCAGCTCATCCAGGGTCGTTGGCGCAGATGCAGGCGCCATATCCTGCGGGGCCCACTCGTTCACCCATCCGGGTGGCGGCAGAAGCTGCAGTGACGGCTGAAAGGCGGGCTGTGCCGGAGGTCGTGGCGGCTGACAGGCGGGCTGTGCCGGAGGTTATGGCGGCTGATTGGCTGGCTGTGCCGCAGGTTGTGGCGGCTGATTGGCTGGCTGTGACAGAGGTTGTGGCAGCCGAGGGGCGGGCTGTGCCGGATGTTGTGGCGGCTGAAAGGCGGGCTGTTCCAGAGGTTGTGGCGGCTGAAAGGCGTGCTGTGCCAGAGGTTGTGGCGGCTGATTGGCTGACTGTGCCGGAGGTTGTGGCAGCTGAGGGGCGGGCTGTGCCGGAGGTTCTGGCGGCTGAAAGGCGGGCTGTGCCAGGGGTTTTGGCGGCTGAAAGGCGGGCTGCGCCGGAGGTTGTATCAGCTGAGGGGCAGGCTGTGCTGGAGGTTCTGGCGGCTGATGGTTTAGCTCTGCTGGCACTTGTGGTGGCGGCAGCGGGATGTTGCCATAATTTCCTCTGCCCCGACCTCCTCCATCTCCCGCCCTGCCTCGTTTTACTTGCCGACCTGTTGAAAATAAACAAATTAATTTTCAGGAAGTAAATGAATTTTTGGACGAACGCTGAATTGAAATAGTTACCGCTTATCTAAAACCCCAGATTTTTCAAAATTTGTTTTACGTATCGAAATCTCTATTTATTAAATTCTCACGTAAAATATATGCAAATGAAACAATTTTAACATTGCTTTTGAATTCATAATTGAGATATTGGAAATAGAAGGAAATTCAAAATTGAAGTGTTGTAATTTCAATTTCAAACTTTCTTCGATTTTCAACAAGTGAAAATTTAACTGTTTCAAGTGTCTCATTCTAAACAGTTGAATTTACAGCAGTAAAAAATTCTAGAAAAAAAGCGAATTGCATATTGAAAACAAGTGTTAAAAATGTAATATTCAGATAATTTTACATGAGAATGCAATTAATAAACATTTCAACCAATAAAAATAATTTAATAAAAGTCTATTTTCTCGAAAACGGATCACCGTTTTTTTCAACCATTTTCAACGGTTAACAATTCTTTTTTTTTGGGTTCAAGGCTCATCAATTTAGTTGAATTTTGTCTTTTTCCTCCCAAGTTCGACTACTTTGTTGAAAATTCGCATTTTTTGGTAGAAAATCCAACTATTTTCGTAGAAGGTTTAGCTATTGAGTTTGGAATTAACTTTTTTGTTGAAAAATCAGATCTGCGGGTTGCAAATTCAACTGCTTTGTAGACAATTTGTCTTTTTGACTTAAAACTTCCACCATTTGGTTGAAATTGTTTTTCTTTCTTGATTAAAAATGTAACTCTTATTAAATTTCATATTTTTGGTTAATATTTGAACTATTTGATTAACAATCAAACTATTTGTATGAAAAATTTAATTATTTGGTGGAAAATTTACTTTTGCTTAAAAAATCTATCTATCAAATTATCTAACTATATCAAACAGTTAAATTTGTAACCAAAAATATGACTTTTCAACAAAAAATATAATTTGAAATAATAATGTGAAATATTTGGTTAAAATAAAATGTTTTGATGCAAATTCATATTTTTGCTAAAAATTTAACTATTTGATAAATAATTGACAGGGGTATGTGCAGGGTGTATAAATCAGAAAAACACTTTGTATTTAAGAAAAGCTCGTTTAATCGTCACTCAATCTTTAGGCTACACTTGACTTCGTTTAACTGAACAATAAGAGCGCGAGAGCCGGCAGAGAGCCTGTAGCGCAGTGGGTGTGAACATGAGTCCCCACATTCATACAAGTGCATAGGCTTCCTTAATATTCTAAAACTCCCTCCCAACTATGGGCTTGTAATAGATTACATTCTTATTTACTAAGGTTCTACATATACTGAAGTTATTATTTATGATACTTTTCTTACACGATGTAATTTAATTTTTTTTTTCAACTGTAGCATTCGTTGCTTCTTTCTACCCCTTTTTATTTCCTGTAACAAATAGAAACATTATTACATACAAGTGCAAAGTTATTCAATTTTTATTTTTTTATTTTTTATTCGTTTGTTTGAAAGCTTGTAAGCTCATATCGTTTGTGATTTTATCAACTAATCGTTCATGTATTTCAAATGAAAGAGGTTTTGTGAATATATCTGCTATTGGATTTTGAGAAGAAATCCAACTTATTTTAACTAAATTTCGTTCAACACATTCTTTCACATAATGTTCTCGTACTTCTGTCATGTGACGTAATTTATTTCCTCCATTCGTTTTTGCACTAGCTTCTGCAGCTTTATTATCACACCAAAGTTGTATGGGGCAGAAATATTTATTAAGAATTAATTTTAGAGATCTGTCTATTGCTGTCATTTCTTGGCATGTTTCACTCATTGCAACGTACTGAGCTTGGCAAGTAGATAGGGCAACATAAGATTGTTTATGGGTCTTCCATGCCACAGTGTCACCATACAATTGAATGCAAAATCCACACGTCGTTAAAGAATTTTTACAGTCCGCAAAGCTTGCGTCTGAAAAGGCTTGTAGATCTTTTTGCTTAGCTAAATATTTCAGACCTAATTTCTTCGTTCCTTTAAGGTATCTGAAAATTCGTTTTACCATTTTCCAATCATCTTCTGTGCGATTGACTTGATGCCTACTTAATACATTAACGGCGTACGATATATCTGGGCGTGTTGCACTTGCAAGGTATAACAGACTCCCAATGGCCTCTCTGTAAGGTCCATTTTCTTTCGTTACTTTTTCTTGCAAAATACTTTCATTATTTTCTTCTCTCATTTTTCGTTCACGATTGGCGACTTGAGTGGTGACCATTAGAGTTCTTTGAGGATACATTTCGTTAAATTTGAATCTCGTGAGAATTTTATCTATATATTTTTCTTGATTCAAAGTTACCACTTGATTTTCTTTGTCTCGCCTAATCGTTATGCCAAGAAACTCTTGTGGTTCACCCAATTCTTTCATTTCAAATTCGTTTTTCAACTTTGATTTCACTTCGTCAAGTTTAATTTTATCGTTACTGGCCACAAGTATGTCATCGACATACAGTAATAACATTAAGAATCGTTCTTTGTCTCTCCATGTGAAAAGACAAGGTTCGTTGTCATCGTTTTTCAGACCTATATTTAATGCTACCTCAGTAAATCTTTTATTCCAGCATTTAGGACTGATTCTTAAACCATATAAGGCTCGTTTTATTTTACACACTTTAGATTTTCTTGTTTCTTCCGAGTATTGGGTTCCTTCAGGGATTTCCATATAGATATCTTCATTTATTGTACCATTAAGGAAAGCAGTTTTAACGTCTAATTCGTAGACATCTAAACTATATTTATTTATAATTGCTATTACAGACCTTACTAAAGGTAATCGTGATACCGGGGCATAGGTTTCTCTCAAATCGTAATGATTTTTATCTTTAAAACCTCTCATCACCAATCTTGCTTTGTATTTTGTATCACCGTTCTTGTCTAATTTTCTTTTTAGCACCCATCTGGAGTCAATAATATTAGGCTTTCTTTTATTTTTTGCCATTACAGGTCTATCTACTAGTTCCCAAACTTCGTTTTTGCTTATGGAGCTTAATTCATCGTTAACAGCCTCTTGCCAAATTTCTCGTTCTTTTGTTTGCATTGCCCCATTGTATGATGCTGGATCTTCGTTAATGTGTGCTAGAAGTGCACAAATGGTTTCGTCTTCAGTGTTAATTATCTTGTTTAATTCTTCATAGTGTTCTTTATCTAAGAATAAATTCTTAGAAGTTTCTTTCGTAGCATCTTGTACATCCAGAAAGCTCGTATCGTTAATCATATTATCACATCGTTTAGCTATTTCATTTACCATTTTATTGACGTTAGTTTCACCGTTATTTTTCGTGAAAAGCTTTCTTGGTCGACCCCTTTTTCGCCTAGACTCTCCCTCCGTTTTTGAGGACTCGTTAACTTTATTCGTTTCGTTTTCCAATTCTACAAACCAATTTTCTTTGTTTATCTCTTGTTGTGCATAAGGCCAATCTTTAATACCCTCTTTATCATATTTGTCTCCATACACTATCTTTTGGTTAAATCGTGCATCTCTGCTCTCGTAATACTTTCCTTCTTCTGGTTTAAGAAATTGGTATCCCGAAGGAGTATAGCCAACAAGTATTACTCGCCGACCTTCATATATAAATTTTGGTCCTATTTTTCGTTGAACTTTGATGTATCCCACACACCCAAATCTTTTAAGCTTATTCATATCGAAACTATGGTGAGGTGAAAATTTCTGTATAGGTGTCATCATATTATTAGATTTATGAGGGGTTCTATTATAAGCATATACAGCAGCCCCTAAGGCTAAGTCCCACATATTTTCAGGAAGCTTAGATTCGTACATGTATGCCCTTACTTTCTTTTGAATCGTTTGATTGAACCGTTCAGCAACCCCATTATGCTCCGGTGTATCGGGACAAGCAAATTGCTGTTCGGCTCCCAGCCTATTTAAAACTTCAACCGTATAACCCCATGTATACTCAGTACCCTGATCCGATCTCAAGTAGCATACTTTTGCATCTTTACCGAGTAAGTTTCGAGCACTTCGTACAAAAGCCTGTAAACAGTATCCCGT
>JAABKJ010007545.1:238004570-238108533 GCA_011634705.1 Andricus grossulariae | reverse complement strand
GGCTCTTGGGTCCGTCGGGATCACCTTATCGCTCACATCGTTATTATCCTCTCTCCTTTCTTCTTTTTTATCTTCACCATCGTTCCCTTCTAACAACATGTTCTCCACCTCTTCCTCTGTCAATTCTGAAATTATTTCTTGCTGGATTGTCGTCCTCGGTATTTCCAATTCTATCCCCTCTTTTTCACATCGTTGTATCACATCGCTAATCATTCTCCATTCGTTATCGTCCATAATCGTTTTATGTAAGAAGATAAACATTGTTAATTATTTTAAATTAAATACCAATAGGACTGTGCTTCTAGCTTAGCTGACCGAACAACAGGTATGACCAAGCTGAAACAGGTAAATACGTCCACATTCGAACTCAGAACTGCTTTTGCATTTACCCTAGTCCCTCCTGCAATGATAAGCGCACAGCACTGATCCTTGCACGAGTGACCCAACAGTATAATTTGGTGCCATTGCATTGTAATTCAATATCACATAAAAAAACATCAGTATTGTGTGAAAAATCACGATCTCCAATTTAAAATTGATTCGGCATAATCTGTGACACACACACATACACACCTGCTTTATATTGTGCTCCGTGGTCAGTGCAGAAAAGAACACTTTTTCCTTCAATCTTTAGCGTTATTTTCTCATTTCTGTGATTTTCATTTAAACAGAAAATTGAGGTAAACTTCTGCGCGAAATTTACAAACACTTTATCTTCTTTCGTTTCTAAAAAGAAAAATAATTAATAAGCGCTTTGACATTCATATTTATTTCTCGTAAAATTTACACATAGTCAGTAAGCTTACTTTTATATTTCGTTAAAAATTTAAAACCTATGGCTTTGATATCGTCACTTCTTTATTCTACATATTCGTTATTAAACGTACTTCTTTCTTAATTTATCTTTTATTTTTCATCGATGTTTATTCTCAGAGCCTGCGAGTCTAGACATTACGAGAAATCCGAGCCGCTTGGCTCTTATCCTCCTCGCGTCGGGCTCATGCCGCACACCATGCCCAAATCTACGAATTGGTATTTGCGACTTGAAATAAAATTTAAATTCTTGCGGTCTTGTTAACTATAAAGCTCGATTATTACCCAGTCGTTTTCGGTCATTATGCATAACCATTAAAAACACCCGTTTTAATTATCATTTACACATAGTTAGTATTTCAAAATCGTTAAAACTACTCGTACGAGATTTCATTGTTTGACTCACCCTGCAAATCCATACCTGTAGTGTTGGTTCCAAAACGTGGATTCAGGTCTCCCTCGTCCTGCATATCCTTTTCTTTCGTTTTGTCCATCTTGCACGGCCAGTTGACAATATGAATTATTTCGTAGGTGCACAAGAAACTTCAAAACACTATGGTTCAAATTCTGCCGCGTATATATTTTATTTCTGAATTCAATATTTCACTATTCACACAAATTCACCTGCGCAGTGGAAGTGTGTTGGGCCTATAACCTGACAGAGGTATGTGCAGGATGTATAAATTAGAAAAACACTTTGTATTTAAGAAAAGCTCGTTTAATCGTCACTCAATCTTTAGGCTATACTTGACTTCGTTTAACTGAACAGTAAGAGCGCGAGAGCCGGCAGAGAGCCTGTAGCGCAGTGGGTGTGAACATGAGTCCCCACATTCATAAAAGTACATAGGCGTCCTTAATATTCTAACAATAATTAAACTATTTTTCCTAAAATTTCAATATATTGTACAAATATAACTCTTTTGTCGAAAAAGAATATTTTACCAAATGGTTGGAAATTTGTATTTATTCTCGATGAATTTAACTGGTTGAAAATTCGTTTCTTTTGTACATTAATTCTTAAACTTGAAATTTGATGACTATTTTTTGGTTAAAACTTCATATTTTTGGTTAATATCTGAACCATCCTGTCAACAATCAAACTATTTCTATACAAATTTAATTATTAGGTAGAAAATTAAGTTGTTCCTTGACAAATAATATTTTCGGTGTCCATAATTAAGTTGTTTTGTAGATAATTTATCTAGTTGGTTTCAAAATTTAATTAATCGGTTAGAAAATCACTTATTTTTTCGAAAATCATTTTTTTGTTCGAAAATTAATGTGAATTGTTGTTTTCAACCCGTTAAATTCAACGAAAAAATACAAGTTTGAAACCATTTGTTTGACATATTATTTTTCGATAAAAGAGTTCATTTTCTACCAAGTATTTAAATTTTCGAATAAATAGCCTAATTCTTTATCAAGTAGTTAAATTTGTAACCAAAAATATGAATTTTTGACACCATAAAAAAAAGTTATTTCAAGTAATAAGTTAAAACATTTGGTTAAAACTAAATGTTTTGATGCAAATTTGAATTATTATTTTCAACCAGTTAAATTCAACGAAAAAAATTTGAATTTGAAACCATTTGGTTGAAATATTATTTGTCTATGAAAGATTAAATTTTCTACAAAATATATAAACTTGCAAATAAATGGTTCAATTCTTTATCGAGTAGTTCATTTTGTAATCAAAAATAGGAATTTTCAACAAAAAATTTAATTTCAAATAATAAATTTAAATATTTGGTTGAAATTAAATCTTTAGATGCAAATTTAAATTGTTGTTTTCAAACAGTTAAGTTCAACGAAAAAAATACGAATCTGTAACCATTTGGTTGAAATTTTATTTTTTGATACAGGAGTTACTTTTCTAGCACAAATATTTACATTCTCAGAAAAAATAGTTTAATTCTTTATCAAATAGTTAAATTTGTAATCAATATGAATCTGAAACCATTTGGTTGAAATTTTATTTTTCGATAAAAGAGTTACTTTTCTAGCACAAATATTCACATTTTCAGAAAAAATAGTTTAATTCTTCATCAAATAGTTAAATTTGTAATCCAAAATAGGAATTTTCAACAAAACATGTAATTTCAAATAATACATTTAAATATTGGGTTAAAATTAAATGTTGAGATGCAAATTTAAATTGTTGTTTTCATCCAGTTAAATTCAACGAAAAAAATACGAATCTGAAACCATTTGGTTGAAATTTTATTTTTCGATAAAAGAGTTACTTTTCTAGCACAAATATTCACATTTTCGGAAAAAATAGTGTAATTCTTTATCAAATAGTCAAATTTGTAATAAAAAATAGGCATTTTCAACACGAAATATAATTTCAAATAATACATTTAAATATTTGGTTAAAATTAAATGTTGAGATGCAAATTTAAATTGTTGTTTTCAACCAGTTAAGTAGTAGGGCTAGGCGGGTGCTAGCTGAAATTCCGAGAGATGGCGCCACCGTCGCAAGTTACCGACACCAACAGATGGCGCCACCGACAAAGGGAGGGTTTTGTTCCATGCTAAGTCACCGACAGTCGGTAAGACAGTGAGGCTGGTAATGCAGATACCTGCTGTGATAGCATTGTACCACCAGCTGGTAAAACAGAGAGGTAGGTCATTTGAAGGTTCTGTTCTACGCTAAGTCGGTAAAACAGTGAGATTGATAATGGAAATTCCTGATAATTTAACATTATAAGGTTCTGTTCTGTGCAAAGTGGCCATCGATCGGTAAAACAGTTTAGTACCATCAGTCGGTAAAACAGGTAAGTCGGTAATTATTTATATTTCAATTTTAGCATAGGTCGATAAGGTAGGGAACAATGCTGCGATCAGTCGGTAAAACAGGGAGGTCGGTAACTTTTCAGGGTATCATTATTCTGTATGTCGGTAAGGTAGGGAACAATGTTACCATCAGTCGGTAGAACAGAGAGGTCGGTAACTTTTTATATTAGCATTTTACTATTGGTCGGTAAGGTAGAGAACAATGTTACCATCAGTCGGTGAAAGGGAGGTCGGTAATCTTGTATATGATTATTTTTCCATATGTCGGTAAAGTAGGGAACAACGTTACCATCCGTCAGTAAAACAGAGAGGTCGGTAACTTTTTATATTATCATTTTACCATCGATCGGTAAGGTAGGAAACAATGATACCATGAGTCGGTAAACAAAGAGGTCGGTAATTTTTTATATTATAATCATTTTACCATATACCGGTAAGGTAGGTAACAATGTTACCATCAGTCGGGAAAACAGGCAAATCGGTAACTTCTCATTTTATCATTTTACCGTAGATCGGTAAAACAGTGGCCGTCGATAATGCACATTTCCAGTCACAGATGGAGCCTCAGTCGCTCTATCAGGAGCCTACCTTATCAATCGGGTGTGAATAACTGATGACGTCACTCAGTACTTTATCATCCTTTGACTCAGCCATCTTCTTCTCTCTCTCCTATGCTGCTGGCGCTGAAAATCTCTTCAACTTACTCGAATTTTTTCTGAGAATAATAGGTCTTCAATTGTTATTATTACATAAAAATTCAACAATTTGACTTATAAATTTAGTTTTTTTTTTTTAATAGAACAATTAAAAATGTAACGTTCAAAGTTTAGTTTTTTTTTGTTTAGTTTTGAATATTTAATTTATAATTACTAATTTTAAATGAACTGTCAAATATTTATAAATATAAAGTAATTTGTTTAACTAATAAGATTTTCCAATTGAAACAGTTTAATTTTTAACGCTAAAATCTGGAAATTCTAAAATTAGTAAACTGATACCGACTCGTCTTGTAGAATCAATTATTATTCAGTTTTTAATCCTGAAAGTACACTTCAATTTAAAAAATCATTAATTAATTTATATTCACAGTTGATCAACTAAAAATATTTTTCATCCAAAATCTTCGATTTCAAACGCTTCTAATTTTTAATTGTTCAAGTCCTTAAAACTACATTTTTAAATTCTATTAATTAAAATCTAAAACGAAAAATTTGTTTAATGAAAGGCTTTCGAATTACACATTCTAAACTTAATGATATAATTGAAAAAGACAACAATTTAACTAATTATTCAAAAAATTGTTGATATCAAAGTTGGACAGATTTTGTTTCTACTTTGTAAAATTCCCGGTCAAAAAATAAATTCACTGTCAATTTTCCGGTTTTTTCCGGTATCATAAAATTCCCGGTCCAGCGGCCACATTGTGTAAAATTTTATTATTACATTTTCAGTTAAAATAATTGATTTTCAACCAAGAAAAAGGGAATTTTTAACAAAATAGTTCAAGGTTTAACTAAACTGATGTATCTTTAATAAAAAAATGGATTCTCAACAAAAAGTGTGGAGGCAGCTATTCCACCAAAAAATATTTAAATTTTAAATAAAAAACTGTTAGATTAAACAAAAAATACGAATTTTCAATAAAAGAGTTGAATATTCAACCAAGAAAGATTTTT
Source organism: Andricus grossulariae (assembly GCA_011634705.1). Taxonomy (NCBI): domain Eukaryota; kingdom Metazoa; phylum Arthropoda; class Insecta; order Hymenoptera; family Cynipidae; genus Andricus; species Andricus grossulariae. The sequence goes on along the minus strand of JAABKJ010007545.1, from coordinate 238,103,248 downwards.
CAATCAATAGAGAAAAAATCTCATCCAAAATGTTGAGTTTTTAAGCTTTAAACACGAAGTTTTGAGGGGGGGAAAAAAATAAAATAAAAAAAATAAAATAAAAACTTTGAACCAAATTTCTTCATTTTTTAGCCCAAGAAATGAAATTTTGACTAAAATGATGAATCTTCAAGCAAAAACATAAATTTTTAACCAAATAGTTGAATTTTCAACCCCGAAGAATATTTTCTACCAAAAACAAAAGACAAATTTTGAACAAGATAGATGAATTCTTAACTAAAAAATATAAATTTTCAACGAAAAATAGAATAGTTTAATTTTAAGTTAGAGAAATAAGTTTTTTATCAAATAAAATAAACTTTCAACGAAATAGATATATTCTCAATCAAAAAGATGAATTTTCAACCAAACAGATAAAATGTCCATCAAACAAAGAAATTTTACGAAAAATGGAATAGTTATATTTTTAGTCAAAAAAATTAATTTTTAATAAAAAAAATAATTTTCAACAAAAGAAATGAAATTTCAAATAAATAGTTTATTTTCCTACCAAAAAAAAATTTTCCTACAAGAATTTTCAACTAAAAAAGATAAATTTTCAACAAAAGAGACTAGTTTAATTTTCAGTCAGAGAAATAAGTTTTTAAGCAAATAAAATAATTTTTCAACGAAATAGTTAAATTTTCAACCAAATAAATGTATTTTCTAATAAAATTAAAACAGTTAAATTTGAGTAGAAAACCTAATTTTCAAACAAATAAATACATTTTCAACGAAATAGTTAAATTTTCAAGGAAACCGATGAATTTTCAGCCAAGAAGAATAAATTTCTATCAGAAAATATCAATTTTTCATAAAGAATGGAATAGTTAAATATTCAGTTGAAGAAATGAATTTTTAACTTTTGAAATTTTTTAATCTATAATAATCCCATTTCAAGATTCTCCAATTAAAAATAAAATTTTTCAATTTTGAAAGGTTTAAAATAGAAATAAGATAATTTCAACTCCTTTCTAATGAAATTATCCAATGTTCAAAATTTTAGTCTGAAAATTTTTTAATTTTGAGAGCTTCTAATAAGAAAAATTGAAATTATTCAATTGTAAACACTTTTAATTAGAAATAATACAATTGCAATTTTTTTTAATTTTAAATCATCTAATGTTCAAAATTCTAATCTGAAAATATTCTATTTTTATTGTTTGGAAATCGTCCTTTTTTCGAAATTTTAATCTGTAATCATTTTATTTCAAGATTTTTTAATTAACAAGAAATCTTGTTCAATTTTGAATTAGAAATAATACAATTTCAACTCCTTACTAATGAAATTGTCCAATTTTAAACATTTTAGTCTGAAATTTTTCAATTTTGAGAGCTTCTGATTTTTTTTTTTGAAATTATTCAATTTGAATGCTTTTAATTACAAATAATACAATTTTAATTTCTTTGAATTTCAAATAAGCCAATGTTCAAAATTGTAATCTGAAAATATTCGATTTTTATTGTTTTGAAATTGTCCTATTTTCGAAATTTTAATTTGTAATCATCCTATTTCAAGATCCTTGAATTAAAAAGAAAAATGGTTCAATTTTGAATGCTTTAAATTAGAAATGATACAATTTCGTCCCCTTTCTAATGAAACTGTCCAATTTTAAACATTTTAGTCTGAAATTTTTCAATTTTGAGAGCTTCTGATAATTTTTGTTGTTGAAATTATTCAATTTGAATACTTTTAAATAGAAATAATAGAATTTTAATTTCTTTGAATTTCAAATAATCCAATATTCCAAATTATAATCTGAAAATATTCCATTTTTGTTGTTTTGAAATTGTCCTATTTTCGAAATTTTAATCTGTAATCATCCTATTATATAATTTCAACTCCTTTCTAATGAGATGTACCAATTTTCCAAATTTAAGCCGGGAATTTTTCAATTTTGAGAGCTAATTAAAAATTTCTTTAATTTCAAACACTTTCAATTTCAAGTTATTCAAGTTAAAACGCTTTTATTTAGAAATTATACAAGTTAAATTCTTTTTTGGACGACTGAAACATCCCGAAATATAAGATTCCCGACAGTTTACAATATTATCGAATTTGAAAATTCGATTTTTTATAAATATTACTTATTTATTAAAGATACAATAATAAAATTTTTTATAACAAAATATATTTTTTTAATGCTTAAAGTTTCTAAAATTATTGTTTGAATGTAAAATAACAATAATTGAAAAAAAAATATTTCTGGATGAATTTTGTTTCAATTATTGTTATTTTAAATTCAAAAAATAATATTAGAAACTTTAAACATTAAAAATATTCTTTTAATGCAAATATTTAATCATTGCATTTTTAATAAATAAATAATACTTTTTTAATTGCTTAAATTCGGGATTTTTCTAGTTCGGATATTTTATAATTCGGAAATTTTCAAATTCGTTAATATTATTAACTGTCGGGAATTCTTTTATTCGGGAATTTTATTTTGGGGATTTTTCAGTCGTCCCTTCCTCTTCATCCCATTCGAACTATTTTCCTTTTTGAAAAATCTACCTACTCTAAAATTGTTTGATTTGGGACGATTTCAATTCAAAATCGTTCAAGATATGTATATATATTTTTTAAATTTCAAACGCTTTGAATTTGAAATTGTCCATTATTGTTTCACTATAAAAAATTTCCTGTAATGATGAATTTTCAATAAAACTCTTTAAACTTACCCCACAGTCACAAGTTTTCAAAATGCTCAAGTCACTTTCGTGGCAATCGAAACACGTTTTGGGAAAGAGAAACATCTGCTTCTCATAATCCACAAGCTGCCTTCCAAGTTTGCTCTGCGCTCTCAACATCATATCAATTTTAACCCTCATCCACTCCTCCATATCACTCGTTTTCAATTTATCAAAAAGATTCGTAGCCTCAGTTTCCTTCAACATTCCTAAAATTACTTTACACAAATCCTTATGCTTCGGCCAATGTTCTTTTCGATGCTTATCTCCACAATAAGAAATCATCTTGCACCGAGTGCAGGGGAACACTCGATGATTAATATGACAAACTTGGCAAGAATTAATATAAAAGAAGTCCCATCCGTTCACATTCTCATCAGGATTGGACGACTTGATTTTATTATTCAGAGAAGCTGATTGTGAGTTCATCTCAATCAGATCCTTATCAGATTCTAAAGTCTTGTCGATTTCATTCTGAACACAATCTGACTTCTCGACTTTATCAGGACTTGATTCGTCCTCGATTTTATTCGGAACGGAATCAGAATTCTCGGGAACATCACCATTAACCAAATCCGGTGATTTTTCATGCTCACCATTTCGCAGAGACGCCGAGTTTTTCTCAATTTGCGCACTCACCGATTCTAAAGTAGTTGCAATCTTATTCTTATCAGAATCAACAATCATCTCGACTTTCTTTGGAAGGGAATCTAGTTTCACCTCGAGTTCATTCTGAATCGAATATGATTCTGTCTGTACACCATTAACCAAATCCGGAGTCATTTCATTCTCATCTCCATGAAACACCTTTAAAACAAGCATAAACTGATTGTCCTTGTAGATTCCTCCCAACTCCCACTCCCTCGTCGGTCTCAAGCTCGCAAACTCATTCAGTGCTTCATAGTAAAACTTAGACTTAGGAAAAGAAGATTTCAGAATGTCAGTCATTTCCTTCATGGTCGAATCCGTTCGGGTCGTAAAAACCAAAGGACAAGCAACTGATCCCCAGGCTAAAAGCGAAGACTTCCAAAGTTCCTCATAGACTTGATTTGCATCCGAAGGTTCGGCATTGTAACAAACAAGGACGTTGGGTTTCTGAAAACTGGCATCCTTCAGATATTCCCCATAAGAAAAAGTCACCGTTTCTATTTCCAGATGTTTCTCGTGCCATCTGCAATTGCTGCAAAGTTTTGATTCCTTCTTCACACTCTGCTTGTCATTAACAATCACGATCTTCAAGAACTTCAAATGCGGTAACAGATGCAAAACTATTTCCCAGAATATAGGATTGTCGTAGACGGTTTCGAAGCCACTGAGGTGGACGACGAGTTTCGGCAGTGTGGACAATTGTAGCTTCTGAAGAGCGTTGAACAGAGTCAGAGGATCCGTGAGCAATTCGGAACTGTAGATCTTTATATTCTCGGGCGCCTCCACTGGTGGTTTCGGGTAATGGGTTATCAGCTGTTTCAAGGACTTGGGTAAACTTTGGTTGTCGGAGGTGAAGAATGTGCGATCAACAACTGCTTGCGCAGCTCCCACAGCTTTTGCAAGATTCGATTCATCCAATCCGACGTCTAGATCGTGGCAGAATTTGAGATGAAAGCAATTGTGGCTATTGGCGTTTTTGTGTTGGGAACAGAAACTCGCGGAGGGACAGGAGGAGCAATTTACTAGGTTTTGTTGCTTGGCTTCGTGGCAGACAAAACAGGCTCTTGGATAGAGAAGCATTTGCAGTTCGTTGCGGAGAATAGGCCGAGAGAGTTTCGACTGAACTTCCATTCTCGCCAATTCTCTTTCGACTTTCCATCCACTTTGGTCGATTCCTCGATGATTTTCGAAGAGGTGGGAGACTTTTTTCCGTTTCAGTATATCAGCGATTATCTTGCAGATTTCCTTGTGACTTTCGGAGTGATCCTTTTGATGGGTTTCTCCACAGTAGGAGATCATTTGACAACGGCGGCATCGGCGGAGATCTTTTGTCGTTTTACAGATGAAACACTCGTTTTGGTAGAAGGTATCCAAGATGGGTGTTGGCAGTGCTTTGTCGCAGTCGTTTTGATTGGACATTTTTGGTTGGACTGTCTCGTCTAGTTTCTTTGAAGTCTGAAAATAACATAATTTTTTAATCGGAGGGTTTTATTAATTAATCTTCAGGATGTGAGTCAATGAAACGTTTCTTTCATTAAACCAAAGTTTCAGAAACGTTCGAAAGTTTCGAAATATATTAAGTTCAATTTGAAATTTTAACAAAATAGATCGATTATTAACCAAATAGTTTAATTTGCAATCCAGGAGATCAATTTTCAAACAAGAAAATTAATTTTATACAAAATAGTTGAACAGAGTGTCCAGCGATTCTTCGGAACAAAATTCAAGGTCTTTTCTAGGTTTTCCATGTCAAGAAGTCAAGTTTTTCCGGGTCTCCTTTTTTAAAATCAAATAATGTAATAACTGTTCGTTATACATGTAACAAGTGTGCCATTCCATTTTTTATTGGCCAACAATTTCTAAAGAAAGCAGAGCCATAAATAAATTTATTCTTAATTTTTTGCGAACATAAGTTGTCTTTATGAAATCTTTAGGGATATTTTTGAATCTTTGTAAAGGCTTTTAAATCCTTGAAATATTTTAAATCTTTAAAAATCCATTGAAATCTTTTGAAGTATTTAAGATCTTTGTGAATTTTTTTTTGAAACCTTTGAGAAATCTCTTGGAATCTTTTAAATTTTTTGTAAAATGTTTGAAATCCTTGAAATCTTCTTCAATTTGTTGAAACCTTCTGATTTCGATTAAAATCTTTGAAATGTTTTGAAAGATTTGGAAATCCTTATGAATTCTTTGAAACATTTGTGAAATCATTCTGAAATTTTTTTTATTCGTTTGACATCACTGGAATATTTTAAATATTATACAAAATTTGAAATCGTTTAAAATTTGTGAAATTTTTTGAAATCCGTTGCACTGCACCCTTGTTGAAATCTTTAAAAAATTTTGAAATATTTTGAAATCCTTATGAATTATTGGAAATATTAGTGAAATCTTTTTCATTCTTATAAAATCATTGAAATATTCTAAAAAATTTTGAAATCGTTAAAAATCTTTAAAATGATTTGAAATCTTTGAAATCTGGTGTACTGAAAACTTTGAAATTCTTTTGAAATCTTTATAAATTTTTTATGAAATCTTTAAAATATTTGTGAAATATCTCTGAAATCTTTTGTTTTAATTTGAAATAATGAAAATATTTGAAATCTTCTAAAAAAAATTTGAAATCGTTTCAAATCTTTGAAATCCTTAAGATCTTTGAAATCTTTTGAAATATTTGTGAAATCTTTCTTAAATGCTTGTTTATGAAATCTTTTGTATTCGTTGAAGAAATTATTGAATTATTTGAAATATTTCTGAAATCTTTTAAAATCTTCTAAAATGTTTTGAAACCTTTTGAAAGCCTTCAAATATTTTGAAAGTTTTTAAATATTTATGAAATTGTTTTGAAATCTTGGAAATCTGATGTGCACGCCTTTTTTAAATCTTTGAAATCCGTGAAATCTTTGTGAAATGTTCAAAATTCTTTGAAATATTTGTCAAATCTTTCTGAAATCTTTTTTCTATTCTTATGAAATCATTGAAATATTAAAAATCTTTGAGAAATATTCTAAAAAAATGTGAAATCGTTGAAAATCTTTAAAATGATTTGAAATCTTTGAAATCTGGTGTACTGAAATCTTTGAAATTCTTTTGAATTCTTTATAAATTTTTAATGAAATCTTTAAAATATTTGTGAAATATCTCTGAAATCTTTTGTATTAATTTGAAAAAATTAAAATATTTGAAATCTTTGTGCAATCTTCTAAGAAATTTTGAAATCGTTTCAAATCTTTGAAATTTTATGAAATTTGGTTTACCATACCATTTTTAAAATCTTTAAAATCATTGAAATCTTTTAAATGTTTTAAAATCGCCTTGAAGTCTTTATGAAATGTTGGAAATCATTGGCAAATTTTTGTGAAATCTTTTTAATTTAGTACAAGCCGTTTTTAAATCTTTGAAATCCTTAAAATCTTTGAAATCTTTCTTAAATTTTTGTTTGTGAAATCTTTTGTATTCGTTCAAATTATTTGAAATATTTCTGAAATCTTTTAAAATCTTCTAAAATGTTTTGAAACCTTTTGAAATCCTTCAAATATGATAAATTTAAAGTCTTTATGAAATTGTTTTGAAATCTGAATCTTTGAATTCTGAAACTGAATTAACATCGAAATATTAAAGTCTGTTCATTGTAATCTATATAAATAATTGACACAGTAAAAAAAGGGCCCTGAAATCTCTTTATTTTTTTTTCGCTGATAAATTAGTAAGTTTTACAGATTTATCATTAAAAAATAGCTGATTCATAGCTAGAATTCAGTCACTAATTGATATCAGTCAAAAAATTTACTGTTTCAAATGTTTAGAGAACCCAACAGTTCCATTTTTAACTAAAAAAATTAAATTTCTACCAAGAAAGATGAATATTCACACCAAAAAGACGAATATTGAAGAAAGTAGTTGAATTTTGATCCAAAAGCGATTTTTCAATCAAGATTTAACAAAAATTTCAAACGAATTGTTAAATTTTAAAGCTAAAATGACGAAGCTTATACAAAACAGTTGAATTTTTGAGGAAAAAATATGACTTTAACAAAATAATTAAATTTTCAACCAAATAGTTGAATTTTCTACAAAAGAAAAAACAAATTTTCAACAAAAAAGTTACAAATTCAACCAAAGAGATGAATTTTCAACTTATTTTATGAATCTTTAACCAAAAAAATTAACTTTTAACCAAGTGGTAGAATTTTCAAACAAGAAAGATGCATTCTCAACAAAAAATGTAATAGTTGATATTTTAACTAAGAAAAGATTTTCATTTCAATTGAAAAGAGTAGAGTTCATCCAAAAAAGACGAAGTTTTAAATAAAAAAAAAAAAGATTTTCAATCAAAAACGATTTTTCAGTCAAGAAATAACAAAAATTTCCACCAAATTGTTGAATTTTGAAGCCAAATAGACGAATTTGATATAAAACAGTCGAATTTTCTACTTGAAAATATGAATTTTCAACAAAAATGTTAATTTTCACACCAATAGTTGAATTTTCAAACAAATAGATGAATTTTCTACCAAAAAAAGACCAGTTTTTAACAAAAATGTTACATTTTTGACAGAGATAAATTTTCAATTTATATGATGACTCTCTAACTGGAAAAATCATATTTGCAGTCAAAACAATTAATTTTCAACAAAATATTTACATGAAAAATATATTTACAGAGATGAATTTTCAGAAAAAAGGTTTCATGTTCAAGAAAATAAATTTTTTTTTACAAAAGTGTTAAATTTTCAAGTCCAAAAAACGATTTTTCTACAAAGCAGTTAAACTTTTAAAAAAATATATAATTTTCAAAAATAAAGTTGGATTTTCTAAAATTACCAAAACAGTTGAATTTTCAACAAAATAATTCAATTTTTAACCAAATAATTCATTGTTTAACCAAAAAAGTAAAAAATTAAGTTTTAACAAAAAATAGAATAGTTAAATTTTCAGCTGAAGAAATGAATTTTGAACTAAACCGATAAATCTTCAACAACCACAAAGTAAATTTGTAACCAAATATTTGAATTTTCAATCCAAAAGGTTAAGTTTCTACAAAAAAAAGACAAATTTTCAACAAAATAGTTATATTTTCAGTTGAACAAATGAATTGTTAATGAATATAAAGAATCTTCAAAACAAACAAAAAATTAATTTTCAACTCTAAAGATGAATTTTTTACTAAAAAATACAAATTTTCCACAAAAAATGAAATAGTTCAATTTTCAGGTGAACAAATGATTTTTTAATTAAAACGATGATTCTTCAATCAAAAAGAAAAATTAATTTTTAACCAAATATTTGAATTTTCTACCCAAAAGATTAATTTTCTATCAAAAAGAGGAATTTTCAAAAGAATAGTAAAATTTTCAGTTAAAGAAATTAATTTTTAATTGAAATAATTAATCTTCAACCAAAAAATGAATTCTTAATTTAAAAGATGAATTTTGTACCGAAAAAGACGAATTTTCAACAAAATATGACTTTTCAACTGAAACGAAATAAATTTTTAAATAAAAATGGAATAGCTAGATTTTCAGATGGAAAAATGAATTTTTAACTAAAACGATAAATCCTCAACAAAAAATAAAGTTTTAACCCAATATTTGAATTTCCAACCCAAAATATTAAATTTATACCAAAAAGACAAATTTTCAACAAAATAGTACACTTTTTCCGTTAAATAAATTAATTTTTAATGAAAAAAAATGGATCTTCAACCAAAAAAAAACATGAATTTTTAACTAAAAATATCAATTTTCTAACAAAAAATACCAATTTTCAACCAAATATATCAAATTTCAACTAAAAAAGATACATTTTCAAATAAAAGTGAAATAGTTAAATTTTCAGGTGGAGAAATGAATTTTTAATTAAAATGATGAATCTTCTGACAAAAAGTGAGGTTTTAACCAAATATTTGAATTTTCAACCTAAAATATTAAATTTCTACCAAAAAGACAAATTGTCAACAAAATAGTAAAATGTTCAGTTAAAAAAATTAATTTTTAATGAAAATAATGAATCTTCGACAAAAAAAACATGAATTTTCAACTCAAAAGATCAATTTTCTGCCCAAAAAAATGACCAATTTTGAACAAAATATATGAATTTTCAAATAAAAAATATGAATCTTCATTGAAAAATAGAACAGTTGAATTTTCAATTAGAAAAATGAACTTTCAACTCAAACGATGAATTTTTTAACAAAAAATACAAATTTTCAACGAAATTCATTTATTTTTAACTAAAAAAGATAAATTTTCAACGAAATGGTTAAGATTTCAGCCAAGAAGATTCAATTTCTATCAAAAAAGATTAATTTTCCACAAAAAATGGAATAGTTATATTTTCAGCTGAAGAAATTAATTTTTAACCAAATATTTGAATTTTCTACCAAAAAGACAAATTTTCAACAAAATAGTAAAATATTCAGTTAAAGGAATGAATTTTTGATGAAAATAATGAATCTTTAATAAAAAAGAAAGAGAACTTTTCAACCATATTGTAGAATTTGCAACCCAAAAGATTAATTTTCTACCAGAAAAGATTACTTTTCTACAAAAAAAACTATCAATTTTCAAAGAAATAGTTCAATTTCCAGTTAAAGGAATGAATTTTTGACTAAAATTATGAATTTCCAACAACAAAAAAAGAATTTTTTAACCAAATAGTTGAATTTCCAACCCAAAACATAATTTTCTATCAAAAGACAAATTTTCCAAAAAAATAGTTAAATTTTCAACCAAAGAAATGCATTTTCAAATAAAATGACGAATATTAAATTTATCTCTGATCCAATATTATTTTTGTGTCCATAATTTTCCATGAGCGTTATAATTTGCATTAATTTTTGTAGAGTGAATAACATTTTAATTTGTTTACATTTTAGATTGCGTCACAACCATGACGACCGTACACGCGACTAAAATTTTGCTTTGTTGCTCGAGACACGTCGAAATTGCCTACATTCTTTAATAAATAAATAAATTTGCTCACCTTTGTTGTCTTCATTATCGAAAACGAATCCTCGATCCCTTATATCTTATAATATATTCTTATAATCGTTATCAAACAGAAACTGACAGAAACTGCTTTGTAGGTTATGTTTTTCACATTCTTAAAAGACGGATAACTTTCACTAAAAAAAGAAATATTTCTATTCAACAATAAAAATATGTTGCCTAAATTATTACATTTTGCAATGGCCTCGTTTTACCTTCACTATAAGGTTTATATCACGGATTAATTCCAAATTTAGTGTGAAAGCGCTGGCTGACGTCGGCGTGTCGTCGGCGACGCCAAATGAGATAACCTAACCTCACTGACAATTTTTTAAACATTTAAATTCGGTGCTGCAAATACAATCCCAAATCGGGCAATTGATTAGAAAATCTTTTATTTTCTATCATTCAAAAATTGTTTATATTTTTAGGGCAGTTTTTCTTTTGGTATTTTATTTAGGAATGAAAATCATTTTTTTCACATAGAGTTCATATCTACGTTATTAGTAGATTTATGGACAGTAAAGTACATAGCAGTACATAGGCATAAACCCAACAATAACGTAGATATCGGGCTCTTTGCTCAGAATATATGTGTCGTCAGATTTGACCACAGCCACTGTGGCGCTGATTGTTCACGAGGGAAAAACGTGAAAATTCAATTTTGATTCAATTTTTATGAAATGAAAACGATTTTATCCATTTTTTTTACACGCCGTTAATCTAGAAAGTTTTAAATAAGCAATACTTACTACCAAAAAAGGTGAAATGCTCGAGTTTTGAAGAAAATTCTTTTCAATTTATGGCGGGAAGTTCAAATCGAAGTTTCATATCCAGTAATGATATTAATATTTATTGTTATTATTAAAGTTAAATATTATGTTACTATTGTAAAATTATTATTATTTATTAATACTGAATTGATATTAATTTTTTTAAATATTGAATCGAATTAAATTACAAAAATACGAGAATTAAACCCAAAATTATAGACCATAGAATTTTAATAATTCATGTTTAGTCGATATATAAGTTTTTAATTAATTCTCGTGTAAATACCAGGGTGGTCGAAAAACTTAATTTTCAAAATTTTCTCACTTTTCTTTGAATAATTTCTCATTTTCCTATACTTAAAGAGCAGAATTTTCATCTTGTAGCATTTTATTTATTTGACTTATTTAATTAATTATATATTCATTTATTTATACATAATTTATATATATATATATTAATTTACCCATAAAAATAAATTAAAATGAAATAAAACAATTTAAAATTGATTTATTTTCCCCATAAAAGAATAATTTTCAATCCAAAAGGACGAATTTTCCACAAATCAGTTGAATTTTAGACCAAAAAATATGAATTGTTAATAAAATTGTTTAATTTTGAACAAAATAGTTGAATTTACAACAACACAAAAAAACAAAAATAAATAAATTTTCATCCAAAGAGAACAATTATTTTCAACTAAAATTATGTATCTTCAACAACAAAAAAACTATTTATTCAAAAAAGATGAATTCGCAAAAAAAAATATAAAAGTTGATATTTCAACCAGAAGGGATTTTAATTTTAAACAAAAAACTGTTGAATTCAATAAAAAAAAAGAATTTTTATAGAAAATATTACATTTTTAACCGAATAATTATTTTTTCAACCAAGAAAAATGAATTTGCAAGCAAGAATGTTTTTACTAAAAAAACATGAATTTTCAATCCAAAAAGGCGAGTTTCCAATTAAAAAAAAAACTAATTTTCATAAAAACATTAAATTTTCCCCCAAAAAGATGACTTTTTAAAAAAATAGTTGAATTTTCAACTGAAAAAGAAAATTTGTTAAGTGAATAGTTCAATTTTAAAAAAAAAAAAAAAAAAAAGATAAATTTTCATCCAGCTGAATTATATATATATATATATATATATATATCGTCTGTATCATATAGATTTTCACCATCGCTATTTCTCGTGCTGACTAACTCTCTACTTTAACCTCCCTTCATATTGATCAACGTCCATTTATAAGACAGTTTCTTGCTGGCTTCAAAGTCGTTTTGGATTTTCTTTTTTTCTTCTCGCTTGACTTTATCCTTACTTTCCTTGACTAGTAGTTTTACTTTCCTCTTTTTGTGTCGCCAATCATTTTCAAGTATAGTTCTCTCCTGATCGCTAAGACCTGCAATGATCAATTTTCTTTAATGTGCTTCTTTTCTTTCTTGGGCGGCTGTTTGGATTCCATCATTTCACCACGCATCACCAAACATTCTTCCTACAATCGCAGTACCACACACTTCAGTCGTATTCTTAACAATGACATCCCAGATCATATTTGATGCACTCTCTATATCTTTATGTTGCCTCATATATACGTTCGTTTATTCTATTTTGAAAATCTATTCTCACTTCCGGTTTCTGTAGATTCTCAATCTTGATTCGCGTTTGTTTTGTCTTTTTTTTTCCTCATTCTTCTTCATCTCTGACGCAACAAAAAATTCAATTATACTGTGGCCATCTCCGCAGCACCAGATTCGATGATATTTTCGGAAATCCTGGAAAATGTATTAAAATAACTTGGGAAACTTTTAAAATCCCTTAAAACCCCGCAAAATTATTAAAATCTTTACAAATCTGATCAAATTCCTTAAAATCTTTTTAAATATCCTACAAAATGTCAGGTCTTTTAAAATCAAACGACATCTTCCGAAATTCTAGGAAAGTCTTCAAAAACTTATGACAATTTTTCTGACCCCTTAAAATCTTTCAAATCCTTGAAAAATCCTTTAAAATGTTCAAATGTCCTTGAAGTTCTAATTTTCGATACACTAGTTTAAACCGAACCGGTTCGAATCTTCAGTTGTGAAAATTCTATTAATTTTTTAATCTATCGACCACCATGATTATCATTTCATATCATTTTAGTATCACTAGTCAGGTTTTTGTGGAAAAATAAAAAATATTAGTTTCCCTGCTTAAACAAAACAATAAATACCATTTCTAGAAATGGTAGCAGGTACCAGAGCGTAAAATGCGAATTAGTCTTAATCCGTGTTTCAAGTAATTGGTGCATCCAAATTCTATTCCAAACAAGTGTCCTTTCCGGTGGAAACGGAATATCGCACAAAGGAAAGACCCTTTGTGAGAAATATGCAATTCCGGATTCAATTACTCAACCACTGGATTCTATTATCAGTCTAATGTCTGATAGAATAAGCTACTTTGTGAAATTCCTTCCACCGTAATTCAAATGATCAATTAGTTCCTAGAATCTACAATCACAAGAAAAATTATTTTGTAATTTTAATTTAATTACACTTAAACATGGTGGCCGCAAAACTTCGTATTTGAAATTCTCTGACTGTTCCCTGATTTTTCCTTGACTAACTTTTCATTTTTTCTGACTATTATTATTTGAAGACAAACATGCTAATCTTTTTTGACATTTTTGATATAGAATCTTTTGTAAATGGAATAAAATTGTTTTTAATTCAAATTTATGAATTTGTACTTTATTATTCTGAGGGCTGATGCCTAATGGCTAATGTTCTTCTTAATTTAAAATAATTCTAAAAAATTCAATAAGATTTATAAGGATTCCAGGAGAATTTAAACTAATTTGGAATAAATTCATAAGATTTCAAACCAATTCATTTCACATTTAAAAAAATTCAAATGAATTGGAAAAAATTGAAAGAAAAAAATCAAAATAATTGTAATTGATTTAAGAGAATTCAGCCTAAATTAAGAGAATTTAAGAGAACTGAGAAAAATTTCATTAACAACATTTTTACAGGAATTCAAAAAAGTTGATAAAATTCCTAAGAATTCAAGGTGAGACTTCAGAATGAATTAAATAAGAACTAGAGTAAAACATTTAAAATTCTATGGAATAGGGTAGAATTTAATGAATTTATTAGATTATAAAATGATTATATATTTCAAGAAAATTTCAAAGAACTTAAAAAAATGTAGGATAAAATAATAAGAATTCGAGCCAAATTCCAAATAAATTGTAAAGTATATTTGAAAATCTCTTTAAACCTTCAAAACCCTACAAAATTCCTCATTTTTTGTGAATAAATTATTCGAAATGAAATATTATATAATACCGTGAAATGCTATAAAATATTATGGTATTTCCTGAAATCCTTGAAATTTTACTGAAATACCTCGAAAGCTTTTGAAATTCTTTGAAATCATTCAAATCCCCGGAAATTTTATGAATTTGAAATAGCCTGAAATATTTCAAGCCTTTTGAAATCCCTATAAATTATTAACAGGAATTATAAAATTCCTTAAAATCTTTTAATTCGAAATCCTACGAAAGCCGTCAATTTTTGTGAATAAATTAATTGAAATCTATTTAAATTGTATAGAATCTCGTCAAATTACATGAAATATAATGATATTTCTTGAAATCTCGAACAAATTTTAAAATAGTTTAAAAGCTTTCAGAATGCCTTGAAAAATTCAAATCTTTAGAAATCTTATTAAATTCCTTGGATTCTTTCAAAATTTCCTAAAATATTTTTAATTCTTTGGAATCTTTTAAAGTCCTTCTCCATTCCTTTAAAGCTTTCAGAAATTCTTCAAAATTCTGGGCACGTTTCAAAAATACCCTCAAATCTATTGAAATCCCTTCAATTTATTAAAATCAATTTGAAATTCCTTGGAATCTTTTCAAATTCCCTAAAATGTGTCAAATCCTTAGGAATCTTTCGAAATATTTTTAAACTTTTTAAAGTTTTTGGAAATGGCTTGGAATCTTTAGAAATATCTGTGAAATATTTTGAAATCCCATAAAATTTTTTAAAGCTCTTGACAACCTGTCCAAATTTTTGAAAAAACTCTAAAATCTTTAAAATTCTTGAAAATCTCTCTAAACTATTGAAATCTTTCCAAAATACGCAAAGATATTTCAAATACTTTAAAATATTTCAAAAATCCTGGAAGCTTTTTAAAGCTCTTAAAATCGCATTACCATCGCATTATAGAAATCAATTTGAAATTTCTTGGAATCTTTCAAAATGTACTATAATCTTTAACATTCTTTTAAATATTTGCAAATAGCATTAATTAATGTTTTTAATCATGGGAATCCTACGGTGTCCCTCAATTATTATGAATAAAATTTTTAAAATTCATTAATATATTATAGAATTTTGTAAAATTATATAAAATCTGATCAAAAATTTAAAATTCTGAAAAATGATTTAAATATGTTGAGTGCTTTTAAAAACACATAAAATCTTTCAAATCCTTATAAATCTTATAAAATAGTTTGAAATCTTGTGAAATACCCTGAATTGTTTAAAATCTTCAAAAATGTTTTCGAATCCCTTAGAATTTGGTAAAGCCTTTGAAATCCTGTGAAAACACCTCGAAATCTTTTAAAATATATAAAAATCTTCAACATTTCTTGGAAATATTTAAAAATATTTCAAAATCTTTTAAATCCTATAAAGTTGCTCAATTACTTAGAATACCTTCTTTGAAATACATTAAAATAATAATAAATTCCGTAAAATTATATTAAATCTGATAATGTTTCCTAAAATTCTGGAAAGTTAGTGAAATATGTTGAGAGCTTTCAAAAACCCATAAAAATCATATAAATCTTCAAAAAACGTATAAAATTCCTTGTGATATTTCGAAATATCCCAAAACCTTATAGACCCTATAAAATTGTGGTATATACATGACATTTTTTAAATTCTTTAAAATCATTCGAATCCTTAGAAATTCCTTTAAAATTGGTTAATCTCTTAAAAATGCCTCAGAATCTTTTAAAACACCCAAAAATCTTCTAAATCCTTCAAAATATTTTTAATTTTTTCAATTACCCTCTGAAACATTTGAAAGCTCTTCAAAATTCCTTGGATGTTTCAAAAATACCCTCAAATCTATTAAAATCCCTTCAAATTATTAAAGTCAATAAAAAATGTCTTGAAATCTTTTAAAATACTCTAAAGTATTTAAAATTCTTCAAAATATTTTTAAATCCAATAGAATTTTTGAAAGCTTCTGAGAATCATTTAGAATTTTTGAAAAGGACCCTGAAATTCTTTATAAACACTTGAAATTATTGAAATCTATTAAACATATCCTCAGATATTTTAGGTCATGTAAAATTTTTAAATCCTTTGAAATACCCAAAAATCTTTAAATTCCTTACAAAACACTTGAAATTACTGAAGTCGATAAAAAATTGCTTGGAATATTGTAAAATATCAAAAAATCTTGTGAATTCTTTAAATACTTTAAAAATACTTCAAAATATTTAAAAATGTTTTACATTCTATAGAAAAAACCTCAATTCTTATGAATAAATTCATTTAAATCCACTAAAATATTGTGAAATCCTGCGAAATTTCATGAAATCTGATATTTTCTTAAATGCTGGAAAATTTATTGAAATATATTGAGAGCTTAGCACCTTTTTAAATGCCCTAAAGTATTTCGAATCGTTTAAAAATTTTTTTAAATCTATTTTAATTTTGTTGAGCTCCTGGAAATTACTTAAAATTTTTAAAAAGACCTTCGAATTCTTTCTTTAAATTTGAATTATTACACAAATCATTGAAACCCATTGCGAAAATTCATACGTATCTTTTAAAATACTTTCAAATATTTAAAATCCTTTGAGATCCTTAGAAATTTCTTGAAAATTTGTTAATCTTTCGGAAATGCCTTATAATCTTTGAAAATACCCTAAAATCCTTTAAATCCTTTAAAATATTTTAAATGTTTTTAAGTACCCCTTGAAACATTTGAAAGCTCTTCAAAATTCCTTGAATGTTTTAAAAATACCCTCACATCTACTAAAATCCATTCAAATGATTGAATTCAATAACAAAATTTCTTGGAATCTTTTGAAATACTCCAAATTATTTAAAATTCTTTGAAATCTTTTTAAATCCAATAGAATTTTTCAAAGCTTCTGAAAATTATTGGGAATTTTTAACAAGAGCCCAAAATTCTCCATAAACACTTAAAATTATTAAAATCAATGAAAAATTCCTGGAAATATTGTGAAATATCCAAAAATCTGTTAAATCCTTTAAATACTTTAAAAATACTTCAAAATATTTAAAAATGTTTTAAATTCTATGAAAAACCTCCATTTTTGTAGATAAATTCTTTGAAATCCACTAAAATATTATGAAATCCTGTGAAATTTCATGAAATCTGATATTTTCTCAATTCCTGGGAAATTTGTTAAAATATATTGAGAGTTCAGCATCTTTTGAAATGCCCTAAAGTATTTCAAATTTTTTTAAATATTTTAAAATCCCTTCTAATATTTTGAGCTCTTGGAAATTGCTTTAAAAATTGTTAAAAGCCTTTAAATTCTTTCTTTAGTATTAAATTATTCCTTAAATTATTGAAAACCATTGCAAAAATTCTTACGTATCTTTTAGAATACTTTCAAATATTCAAAATCCTTTGAGATCCTTCAAAATCCATTAAAACTTTTTAATACCCTACAAAATATCTTGAAATCTTTCAAATCCTTGAGAATTCCAAAAGTTATTGAAATCTGTTTAAATCTCTTAGAATATTTTACAACATCCTGAATCATCTTAAATCATTCAAAATATTATGAAATCCCTTAAAACTTTTTTTAAATTTTGAAAATTCCTTTGAGTTTTCATAAATAATCTGAAATATTTTCAATTCTTTCAAATTCCTTCAGATTATTACAATCTGTTTAGCATTTTTTAAATATTTGAAAACACTTTGAAATATTTTTAAAAAATTTAAGAAAATTCAAGAATAAGTATGGACTTGAATTTAATAGTTGTTAACCCATGTCCTGATTTATTAAAAGAAAAGTGACCAAAGTGACCTTTTTATTTGTAAAAAGTGACTATAGTGACTTAATCTTAAAAATTGATTTGAGAAGAAAAGTGACTGAAAATTCCACTTTCTGGAAGTGCTTCTTAACAAAATTCCCTGACGTTTGCAAATTTTTTTCAAAATCCCTGACATTCCCTGACCAACAAAATTCCCCGATTTTTCCCTGATTTTTGGGTTTTCCCTGACCTGCTACCGCCTTATTGAACTAGAATTAACTTACCCTGTATATAGAATAAAAAATTACTAATTGGAATATATCCAGAATAATTTTCTTTTCTTTGATCTAACTTTTTGCAGGAAATTATTTTTCTTCTAGTAAGAACTTAGAAGCTTGAGATTCAACAGCTGCCAAGAGACAGAGAAAAGGGAAAACCTCAACTAGTTGAAAAGTTTTCTCATTTCTTGGACCCACGAATAGAGAATCTTGATGGGATAAGATCCTCAAAAGCATTTTTGCGAACAATACCTCGTAAAATCTCAAGTTCAGTAATATAATACATAAAAAAGTAAAAAAGTAAAAAAGTACAGTTCTTTGAAGTTCTGTAATGTCGGGTGCCAAAAACCGGAAACAAGAAACACTTTCCGTCCCTCGAAACTCGACCTTTCCTAACCACCAAAACCTCACGAACTTGTATGGTCTCGATAATAAAAGAAATTCAAGAAAAAAGTTCCTGGCTCTTTCACCCTTTTCGATCTCCAAAGAGCTTTATTCCCACACTTAAAACTCAGAAGCCCCTCTAGAATTCCACTGACAAATTTTCTCAAATAATTCTTTATTTCTTTTTAAAGTGTTTCTTTCCCTCATTAAAAATAATTCACTTTTAAAAAGTGTACAATTGTCAACACTTCAGATTTTAATTTTTAAATTATTTAATTTTAAATAATACTAATAATAATCCACAAGTTAGTTTTCGAAGCATGGAATTGTTTATGTCCCTAGCTAATACATTGGGATGATTTTGTTTTTTACTCCTGTTTTGTTTTGTTTATTTTATCATTCAAAGGATTTGAAGTTTAGAAAAACGTAAGTGTAAAAGAAAATAATATTTTTTTATGTACAAAAATACTTGGAATTAGGAAAAAGCCTCAAGTAAAAATAATTAAATTGTTTAAATCTATTACAAATACAAATTTTGTATTGCAAGCATGAGTGAATTCTTTAAAATTTTTAGTTTTTTATATGAAAAGTCAAAATGATTTCAAATATTATAAAAGTTTAATAACCTTCCCCTATTTTAAATCTTTAAAGACTGTATATTTAAAAAAAATTATCCTGTTTGTCAGCTTTCAGCTTCAAACTTTCAAAATTTCATTATTTGAAACGGAAATCCTTCAAAATTAAACAATCGTGAATTGAAAGCATATATCGAAACCTTGAAAATGTTTTTTTTTAATCTTTCAAAATTGCACTGTTTGAAAATAATTATATTTTAGAGTGAAACAACAAATTAAAACACTCAATATCTTGAATAAATGTTTGAAATTAAGTAATTTGAAATTAAAAACTTTTATTAATTGAATAAATCCCAATTCAAAGTCATTTATATTTTGATTCTTAGTCTTAACAATTCAAATAATTTCACTACTTAGCATTTAAAAATAAAAATTAATCAATTTTGCAACTTAAAAATGGACCATTTTCAAATTTAGGACGTTATAAATAAAAAAAAATTTCAATTGTAATTACTAATAATTGTACAATATCAAATTTCAAACCTTTCGAACTGGAAATTCACAGCTTTCAAAAATTAAAATAAAAAATTTTCATTTTTTCAGATTCAGAGTTTTATTTTTAGAGCGATGAAAGTTTGGCAGATTCCCTGAATTCCTCAAAATTTCTGAATTCTCTAAAATCCTTGACTTCGGTGAATTCTTTGAAATTATTTGAATTTCCTGAATTCCCTGAATACCTTAAATATTCTGAATTTTCTAGATTCCTTGAATTCACTAAATGCTTTCAAATCCACTGAATTTCCTGCAATTCTTGAATATCCTGAATTCCTTGAATATTCAGAATTCTCGAAATTCTGTGAAATTCTTAATATCCTGAATTTCTTGCATTCTTTGAATATTTAAAATTTTTGAAATTCTTCGAATTCTCGAAATCCCCTGAATTTATTTGAAGCCCCTGAATTCTCTAAATTCCCTGAATTCACAGAATTTTTAGAATTCCGTCAATTCTTCTGAATTCTTCTAAGTTCTTTGAATTATTTTAAAGTCCTTGAAATGGATGGAGTTCTAAAAATGTAGGAAATTCCGTGAATTCAAGGAATTCACATAATTCGAAACATTTAGATTAATTCAGATATTTTTGGGAATTCAGAAGAATTCAGTTGATTTTAATGAATTGAACAAAATTTAGAAGGATTGGAAAGAATTTAACAGTATTCCCAAAAATTCAAAAAAATTCAAAATCTTTAAGAACTGAGTATTTTTTGAGATGATTAAACTGTAAAATTTGAAAATTTGAAACATAGTATCCTTTTTTACTTCACATGTTAGTTTCAGTGGTTTCAGTAGAAAATATAAAATTGCTCAAATCTACTTCAATCACAATTTTTTAATTTCAGACATGAAATGAGTTTTTAACATTTTTAGATTATCATATAAGAAAGTGAAAATTGTTTCAAATGTTATATAAGTTTTATACCTTCCATATTTTTAAATATTTCAAAATCGTAAATTAAACAATCTTATATCTTAATCGTTGAAAATTAAACAACTTCAAATTGAAAACATTTGAAACAGAATAATTATACTTCCAAACATTGAAAATGGTGTAATTTCATTTTTAAATCTTTCAAAACGCTATCGTTTGAAAATAATTGTATTTTATAGTTGAAAAAATCATAAAAGCCAATGCTTAGTTAAATAATCAATATTTACTCAAAAATATCTACAAAAAATTATTTACTTTTAAAAAATAGGAAGCTAAAAATTAATTAATTTTAAAGCATAATAGTGGACCTTTTTCAAATGTAGAGCATTTAAATTAGAAACACTTGGGATTTAAATTGCTGAAATATGCTAAAATATAATTTTATAGTCTTTAAAATATAAAATGAAAATCTTTGAAAATGTAAGCATTGAAAATTTAAAAATTTTGTAAAGTAATTATAACTAAATATTTTTTAAGTAACTTTTCAAATTTCCAAGGCCCTTTTACTGCTTGGTTGAAAGTTCCACTTCGTTGTTAAAAATTCACTCTTTTTTATTAAAGATTCATTATTTTCATTTGAAATTATTGTCTGGTTGAAAATTTTTTTTTTTCATGTTAAAATTTAATTTTTTAACTGAATATGGAGCTTTTTTAGCTTTTTGGTCGAAAATTATTCTGTTTAGCTAAAAATTCAACTACTTGGTGGAAATTTGAACTGCTCTGTAAAAAAAATCACCTTTCAGCAAAAGCTTAATTTTTGATTCGGAAATTCATTATTTTTCAATTGAGAATTCATTCAGTTTGTAGAAAATTGATTAATTTCGTTGAAAATTTTTATTTTGTTGGTAGAAAAAATCATCAACCGACGAATTTTCTACAAAATTCAACAGTGAGATTTTTAGCACACAAAATTTCCACAAAATTAAATTGTTACATTCTCGACTATACTACGCATTTAGAATTGAAAATTATTCTATTTTACGAAGTAAAAGTTGATCATTTCTAAATTTAGAAGGTTCAGAATTAAAATTTTCAAATTTGAATTGTTGAAAAATGGTACAATACCACATTTATAGCTTTTAAAATTGAACACTCACATCTTACAAATCAAAAATTAAAAAATAATTGAAAATTCCAAAAAAGTATCAATAAGTGAAAATTTTGAAATCAGCTTCTCAAATTACCAAGCCACGTTCCAAATTTTTGTTTGTATCTTAATAATTAGAATATTTTTCTTAAAGAATATTTTCAGAAATTACTCAATGATTCTTTATAATATTTTAATTTCGAAAAGTAAATTCAAATTGAAAACTGGAACATTTTAAACCATCCAATTTGCATTGGTACCTTTTGAAAATCTCAGATTTTAATACTGTGCTATTTTAAATATTTCTACTTTTTTTCATATTTTCAAGTGTTGAAAATTTATAATTTAAAAATAGATCATTGGTATCATTTTGATTTAGTATCTTACTTTTGCCAAAACTCGATTTAGAAAATTTAAATGAAACACCTTCTTAATTCTAAATCTTTAAATAATTTAAAGGGTTTCAGTTTTAAATGTGGAAACTTCATTTTCTTCATTTTAAGATGATGCAAAAGACATGTCATACATAAAGCTGAAGAAGAAATTAATGAAAATAAACTAAATCTAAAAAATATTATTTTTGCTCATTTACAAAAAAAAAAACATTGAACTAAGCTTGTATTTTTTATAATTCAATTTTTTATTTGTATTTTATACCAAAAAGTATACTTATCAAAACATTCCCGTAATTTTTCTGCCCAAAGCAAGATTTTTTTTGATTCTCAGTATTCAACATTTTTGACTGTATTTTCAGCCAACCATAGTGAATAACTGAAAATTTTTAAAAGAAACGTTTTTCGACATAAAATTGAAATTTTTACATTTCATACGTTTTGAATTTGAAATTCCGCAATTGTCAATGATTTTTTGAAATTTTTCGAGCCTGAAGAATATAATTTTCACTCTGAAACTTTTTACTTTTGAGGTATTCAGTGTTCCAAAAATCAGATCTTTAAAAAAAACATAGTTCTTCTAAGATTTCAGAAATCAAAGTAATATTATCGATTATTTAATTTCAAATAAAAAACATTATTTTCATTGAAAAAATTTTCAATCTTACAAAAAATGATTTTAACAACGTTATCTACAATCAAATTTGTCCTTACTATAGCTTTTTTAAATTATTTTTTTCTTATTTTTTCCAGGAAAACATTTCCTACAACTCGAATGTTTTCAATTTTAAAAGTAAATTTCTCTATGTTAAAATTCATCAAAACAATTTTTTGAAAACTTTTATAAACAAATAACTATACTCAAAGATTATTTACTTATTTATAAAATTAAGAACAGTATAGTTGTAGGAAATGTTTTTCCGGCAAAAATAAGCCACTATTGATTAAAATTCAACTATTTTTAAAAAATTTATAAGAAGCGGCAGTAAGAAAAATTTTCATTACGGAACCTATTGTTTATATAATTATTTGTCGTGAGTTTTAAATTTATAAAATAAAAAATAATGTTCTTCTTTTCATAAAATATAACTCATAATATCATTTCAGTTTCTAAAATCACAGAAAACGTTTTTTCACAAGGACCTGATTTTTGGAACAATGAATCCCATGAATTGCTAAATTTGGAATATTCAAGCTAATATCAAAATTATAAATGTAGAGGTATTGGAAGAAAGAAATTCTTCACATCAATTTTTTTTCTCCGACAAATTGAATTTTTTCCCGACATTTCTTTGAAACGCAGGCTATTCAAGCTGCTGATTCAATTTCTAACTCGACACCGAATTTATAAATTTAATGAAAGGAAATAAGATAATACTTCAATACCAGTGCAAAAAGAATCCTTTCATCAAGAGAACTCTCTCACATAAAAAAAATGAGAGGAAAAAAATCTACAGAGAAACTCAATAGAATTGAACGTAAAGGATCACTCAAGGCGAGAGTGAAGCTATAAAAGTGTAAAGGAACGAAACGCCTTGGATCTAAAAACTATTCGACCCTTTCCAATTTATTAGAGACTGACGTGGCGGAAAAGCATTTGCTGATTTAAGTACCGTGCGACTCACAGGCGCCAGATTTGTTGATGGGAACCGAAGAACTGAAGAAAACTTGGACTGATTAGGAGAAAACGGGTCACCAGCCTGGGAAAATTAAATCTGCGTTTCCCTTATTCGTCTGTCCTCATTACAGTACCAAAGAGTGAAGATCTCGGCGAGAATAGTGGGGATTTAATCAAGCATAATAATTAAAGTTCATGAACTTCTGCTTGAGAAAATGCAATGAACAGTTTTCAGAGTGTCAATAGCAGCTAGAGGATAGATAATGAAGGATAGGGGATAGAAGATAGAGAAGAGATGCTAGAGGATAGGTGATAGAGGATAGCGCCTAGAGGATAGAGGATGAAGGATAGGCAGTAGAGGACACAGGATGGAGAACAAAGGACAGAAAACAGAGGACAGACGATAGAGGATATATATATTTAGGCATAGAGGATAGAGGATAGAGGATAGAGGATAGAGGATAGAGGATACAGTATAGAGGATAGACGATAGACGATAGAGGATAGAGGATAGAGGATAGAGGATAGAGGATAGAGGATAGAGGATAGAGGATAGAGGATAGAGGATAGAGGATAGAGCATGAAGGATAAAGGATGAAGGATAAATTATTGTCAATTCAAAAAATTTTATGATAAAGAATCATCGGGAAGACATTCTTAGTCGATTTCGTAAACAAAAATTTACCCTTTTTGTTCAAAAACTAGCCAAAATCTTAATTTCATTATGGATATTGGTTAAATAATTATTAACTCTTGTAAATTTGCAAAGTATCATAACAAAGTGGCATTAGAAAGACATTTTTAGTGGATTGTATAAAATCAATCGTGCGCATTCGTTGAAAAATAGCCAAACTCTGAATTTGATGAAAAATATTGTTTAAATAATTAACAATTATTGTCAATTTGGAAAACATCGTAGCAAAGAATCATCGGGAAG
Source organism: Andricus grossulariae (assembly GCA_011634705.1). NCBI lineage: Eukaryota > Metazoa > Arthropoda > Insecta > Hymenoptera > Cynipidae > Andricus > Andricus grossulariae. Next base: position 238,078,332 of record JAABKJ010007545.1, on the reverse strand, counting down.
ACATGCTTAGTCGATTTCGCAAACCAAAATTCAGCCTATTTGTTGAAAAATCGCTAAAATCTAAACTGAATTATGAATATCGCTTCAGTAATTAATAATTATTGTCGATTTACAAAATCTCATAGCGAAAAATCATCGGCAAGACATTCTGGGTCGATTTCGCATACAAAAATTTAGCCAATTTGTTGGAAAGTAGCCAAAATTTAAATTGTATTATGTATATTGTTCAAATAATTAATAGTTCTTGTAAATTTGTTAAAATGATTTTTAAAATTTGATAGAGGATAGAGAATAGAGAAAAAAGGGTACAGGATAGAGTATACACGATAGAGGATAAATAATATATGATAAAGGATAAATGATAGAGGATAGAGAATAGAGGAAAGAGGATAGATGATAGAGTATGAAGGATAGAGGATAAAGGATACAGAATATATGGTGAAGGATAAATGATAGAGGATAGAGAATAGAGGTTAGAGGATAGAGGATAGAGAATAGAGAATAGAGGATAAAGGATAAAGGATAAAGGATAAAGGATGAAGGATAGAGGATAGAGGATAGAGGATAGAGGATAGAGGATAGAGGATAGAGGATAGAGGATAGAGGATAGAGGATATGATGATTAATAATTTTCGTTTGTACAAAAAATGAGGAATTGGAATAATGATGGAAGGAACACATTTTATCTTTAACGCTTGGACAATTGAAAATGTGAATCATGCACGAATAACACTTTAAAGAAGGAAATTTGTATCCGAAATAAACATTGCAAGTTGCGTTTAAGTTTCGTGAACGTTTAAAAATATAATAAATAATATATTAACGTTTTTATAATGCACTGTCCTCAAAATTTGGAAGAACATGTTTATTTAAAATGAAAACCTCAGGTTGCGATTAAGCTTCGCGGATATTTTAAATTATGATAAACAGCATAAGGTAAATGCACTAGTAATCGTAAACTTAGGCCAAATTGGAAATTAAAAATGCTTATTATTGTATTTAAAACACAATTCTTATTTTCACAAAGGGCTCAACCGATTAAAGAAGATATAGAAAAAATAAATTTTGATCACTTCACATGATATTTGATTAAAGTCAATTTTTGTTCACGATTAAAATTCAAATTATGCAAATGCGTTAGTAATCGTCAGGCATGTAACCAAGTTCCAACACGAGAAAAGTATACAAATTTAATGAAGGGATATTTAAACTTACCTAAAATTAAATTTTTTATTACAAGAGGCAAGAGCGAGTCTTGTTCTACAAAAAATATTGGGCCATCTGACGATAACTAATGCAGTGACGATTACCAGTGTATTTACCTTATAAACGTTTTAATTATACGCTAATATTTTAACTCAGCAATACCTCAACATCTGCGACTGAGCATAGACGTAATATTATGTCGGAAATCACAAAGTTGCCTCACATGACATTTCGCATGTAATTGTACCAATATCCGCACATAACCTTACTATAATGTTGTCAAATGACAGTTGACTTGTAAAATTTTAATCCATGTTGTGATTTTACAATCAACAGATAAATTTTTAGATGATTATTATTTTACCACGTTTAAGGTGACCCCATACTTTCCAATGTTCAACGTAGTAATTTCACCGAGGATTGTAATATTATCAATTCCATGTTTTATCAAACTGATACAGGAAGCTAATATACATATGCAATTCTGATTAGGAATTCCATTTGTAATTTTTTTCACGTGAAACACGGTAAATTTGATGAATTGTGCCAACTTAAATTACAACTGATCGGTCTTTTTATTTGCAGTTTTTTTACAGTGTGGTCAGCGCTACCTGACGCTAGCGCTATAAAACCTGGTGCATATGAAGTAGCTACGCGGATACCGTCCGGAAATTTGTCGTTGCCATTTACAGTAAACCATGTTGGGGACTCTTAGATTTTAAACAAATATTAATTTTGATACAATAAATGGAAACAATAATTATAATAAAAAAATTGTTGACGGAATAACTTTTTAAAATAGGGGGGAAGGTGAAACGTCGTCTGACTTTTCGGAAGTCAGGCGACGCCATCTTTAGGCGGGAACAATTTGAATTTGAATTCATCAATAGAAAAGGATTTACAAATGTAATACATTTAAATATGTATACTAAAGACTGTTATTTGACAAGGAATGGATTAATATCAATTATTATTGCTTTAGGTAATAATATAAGTTCAGTTGGTTTATTTTATTAGATACAATGGTACAATTGATTGATGGTTAGGAAAATCAATTTAACATTAGATATCGCGAATGGTGCAATAGCAAAAAACGTTCTCTTTCTCCCTCTTTTTTATAGAACCGGTATTATTCCGAGGTTCACACCCCAAAGGAATATTCTCACCGAGACTATCAAAATTGGAGATTCTACGGACTCCGAAAATCTAGAAGGTCGCACCAGAGAAAGATGCCACTTACGTTCCAAAAGATTGACATCACGTAACAGCACAAGACTTGACAGATCTGTACCTGATATCATCAGGGCAACCAGACCAACACGGGCTTGCGATATTCGATGGGCTCAGGACCCCCAAGATGGCGGACATTAGAACTTGATAAGGAATTTAACCGTGAGAGTGCCGATTATGACAGACTAGATTGTGCTACCCCTTCACCTCACCGTAACAACAGTACAAGGGATTTAGGTAAAGTCATCTTAAATTGGAAGATTACTTTTGACGGGAGTTGTATGACCAGGGCGGAGGACTTCCTAATGCACGTTGAGGACTGAACCAGGCTTACCAAAGTCTCCGATGAAGAGCTTATGTTAGCCATGCCAGTATTACTGGAGGGAATCGCGTTTAAATGGTTCAAAACCCATGAGCTTAAGTTCGCGAATTGGGAACAATTTTAAAAAGCTTTCATATATCGTTTTGGGGATGACGATTTGGTGAGACGCGTCCGTGAACAAATTTATTCTAGGACCCGAGGGGGAAACGAGCGTATACACGACTACCGGACGAACCTAGAGGACCTGATCGCCTTGCTCGAAAATGATATGCCGACGGTGAAGCAGTTAGATTGGGCTCATAGAGGACCCAGACCAGAATTACATAGGGTAATTTGCTGCTCTCGTTACCGATATTTTGACAAACTTTCGCGACTTGGTAGAGGCTGGGAGAAAGAGTGGACAGCCATTAATGAATACAAACCACCCTCCATTCCCCAATCAATAGTTTGCGTACCGCGATTTAATGGCACAAAAACCTACAAAGAATAGTTTCTCGGCCATTTTTAGCAAGATTCCGTCTCGTCTGTTAAAACAACAGGAAATGTTACCGTGGCTAAAAATAAGCCTCCCAAAGGTGACGGTAAAGATAGGAACGGTGGGACAGGCGGTAACGGGACCCAGAGTAATAGGGTTCAATTCGGAGGAAAGCAGCAGAGTTCGACTACGCCCGCTGCTTCCACCTCACAAACAAATTCCTGAGAAAACATATCCGGCCTTTCAGGCGAGGTCACCTGGTTTAGATGCAGACAGGTGGGTCACTATCAAAAAGGCTGCGCTCAACCTCGTAAATTGGTTTGTTTCGCGTGTAAGAAGGAGGGCTTTACCCTTAAGACTTGCCCGGATTGTTGATTTTTTTTCGAGACCACGCCTCCCATTGAAGCTTCAACTTCAATTATTATTGAAGCTCTTGTGCGTGGGGACGATGGTGGTTCACCGCGTCCTGTGGGTACCTTTTCTGATTTGAAACAGGAAGCGGCGAAGACCACCATTGTGCCTGCCGAACATTCTGGCTTAAAAGATTTATCCTCATCACTTTCGGGTCGCGTTGTAAGAGATTTGGAACAGGAACGTAAAACATTTGAACTTAATCAGGCCGCTGGCATATTACAGACCGAGTTGATTCGCTGTAGAGTGCACCTTAGGATCTCTATCGATTCCTTCTCGGTCGATGCCTTGTACGATCCCGATTCAAATAGGGCACTGATTCGTAGCGATTTAGTTAGGTGTGGTCAAGCTACCCTTGACTATCGACGGGATTACTAAGGTATGCGAAGTCAGAGTAGCCACCAATTTGGATACCGAGTTTGTCTTAGGTCTAGACGCGCAATCGGATTTTGGCATGGTTTTTTTCAGAGCGATCTAAGAAGATATGGATGCCAGGTACGGACGGTCAGGTTAATCCACTCGAGACTTGATTAACCTCCGAGGATAACTGTAGCGGCATTTTAGATTTATCAAGCGACCAGGACCGGTAACTTCGGCAGTTAATCAAAAGAAAAATAGTTCCAAAGAGTGAGGGCTAACTAAATGCTACACACTTGGTAAAGCATCACATAGATATTCAGGGCATAATAAATTGTTCAAGCAAGTAATTTTGTTAACTTTTATTAATTATTTACCTTACTCTGATTGGAAATTGGACAAAAAGTCGAAAATGTAAAAAAAAAAAACTACAATATTCTAGCATTATTCTATTAGAATATTATTAACAATGATAATGAATTGTTTAAACAATTACGTTTGTTAACAATAATATTATTACCTCACTCTAATTGATAATTGGACAAAAAAATGAAAATATTTGAAAAACCGTGACTATCTCTATTCTAAGAGACAATTGGTATAAACAATAATAAATTGCTTAAAAAATTTATGTAAACATTTAATTATCAGTATAAGGTAGTATTTTACACATTAAAAACCATTTGCACTAAAGAAAACGCAAAAAATCATAACTTGAAAATTCATCTTATTGGTTGAAAATTCTTTTTTTTCTTATTTAGAATTTATTTCTTTTACTAAAAATTGAACTATAGTTTTTTTGGTTAAAAATTAATTCTTTTTACTGAAGATTTAACTATTCCATTTTTGCTTCAAAATCATCATTTTTAGTTTGAAATTGATATATTTCATTGAAAGTGTATCTTTCATGGTAGAAATTTCATATTTTGGTTTCAAATTTGAATTATTATTTTAAGAATTCATTTTTTTTTTGAAAATTGATGGTTATAACTGAAAATTTAATTCTTCTATTTTTGTTGAAAAATTATTATTTGGATGAAAAAAATAACTATTTTATTGAAAATTCGTTTAGTTTTTGGTTGAACATTCATTTTTCGAAAAACTTTGATTATTCTAATTTTTGTTGAAAATTGATACTTTTTAGATGGAAATTCATGTATTTTGTTGAAAATGAGTCTTTTTTGGTAGAAAATAAATTTCTTGGGTTGAAAGTTCAACTGACCATTCAGGTGAAAATTCATATTTTTGGTTGAGTATTCATTCGTTACTTCGGTACTCAAGCGGTACATTTCCCCGCGAAATTTGAATGATGTGATTAATCGATGAAGATAGAAAATACGATTTTTCAAATCTCAACTCTACATATCATTCTTTCAACACAAAAAAGTGAATTAATTTTTCTGTCGATTCGAACAAATTTCCGGGATGTATGTATGAACATTCGAAAACATGAAATTTTGGACCAACCTATTGCTTCATATTAATTTGAAGTGAATATTTTTTACTCAGTTACGAGGAAATAAAAAAATAGAGTAAATCTTGACTTAAGAAATGGAAATTATTGCCAGAAATGGTGTCATTGTTTGATATTGACTTAAATTCCGTGTCAATCTGACAGTACTTGCGTTGTAGTCTTGACAAAGAAACTCGGCTGATGATTATGAAATAGTAATCGAATGAAGCTTCGTAATAGTCTGATTTTTGATACAAAATTTCAAAATAGTTTCAGAGTTTTTCATTTGGAAGCAGTATTTTAATTATTTTTGTTTATAAAACGATTTTTTCAGCTTCTTGAAAGGATCCAGTACAAAAAAAATATATTATCAATTATTGGTCCAAGTCCTTTTGGTATTTGTTTTCTTGTTTCAGAAACATAGATATTTTAGCAGCATGTAGCAGCATGTAGTAGCAGCATGTTACAAGAATCTAAGTTTATGAAAAGTTACGTTCTTTGTAACTGTTAGGGCTTTGACAAGATGTTGATTTAATTAATTTAATATATCAATTTAATCAATTTGGATTAATTAATCAATTAATTAATTTAATTATTCAATTCCCGTCTTTAATTTTTTCAGAAGTAACTTGTAACGTAACTTAGCTACGATTTGTTTAGTAACTTGGAACTTTAATTTTAGTTACTTAGTTTTTTTGTGTGCATTTTGTTGAAAATGCAACTATTTTATTTGGTCGAAAGGTAACTTTTTTGGTGAAAACTTATATTTTCCATTTGAAAATAAAACAGTTTTGCAACAGAATGCAACAATCCAGTGGATATTTCTTGTTTCAATATTCGACTATTTGGATAGAAAGTTCAATTATTTCGTTGAAAATTACCTTTCTTGGTGAACATTAATATTGTTGGCATGAAAATTCAACCAGCTGGATGAAAATTCATGTATTTTGTTGAAAATTCAAGAATTTTGGTTGAAAGTCCAAATTTTGTCGAAAATTAACTTTTTTGTTGCAAATTTAACTCCTTTGTAAAAAATGTGTATTTTTCGTTCGAAAATGGTGAAAAATTCATCTCTTTGGTTCGAATTTATCCTTTTTATTGGAAATTATTATTTTCCCCATGAAAATCCAACCATTTGGTTGAAAATGTATGTATTTTGTTAAGAATGTATCTATGTTGGTAAAAAGACAAAATTTGATTGAAAATTAACTTTTGTTGATGAAAATTAATATTTTTTGTATGAAAATTCAATCAGTTGGTTAGAAATTCATGTATTTTGTGAAAGATTTACCTGTGTGAGTAAAAAGTACAAATTTGGTTTTAAAGTAACTTTTTAGTTTAAAATTCATATTTTTGACATGACAATTCAACCCATTTGTTTGAAACTTCATGCGTTTTGTTAAAGATTTAAGTATTTTGGTAGAAAGTTCAGATTTGGTTGAAAATACAATTTTTTGTTGGAAAATGAACTCTTTTGTAGGAAAATCGTCTTTTTGGTTTGAAAACTCTAGAAAATTCAACTATTTGCTTGAAAATTTACTTTTTCATTGGAAATTTAACTCTTCTGATGTAAATCGGTCTTTTTTGTTTCAAATGATATAAAATTCAACTATTTGATTGAAAGTGAACTTTTTTGATGAAAATTAATAATGTTAGTATGAAAATGCAACCATTTGGTTGAAAAATTATGTATTTATTAAAAATTTAGGTACTTTGGTGGAAAGTTTAAATTTGGCGGAAAATTTACTTGTTTTTGGATATTTAACAGTTTTTTCCAAAAATTGTCTTTTTGATGTACAACTTACATAAAATTCGACTATTTGGTTGAGAATTAATTTTTTCATTGAAAATTAACATGTTTGATATAAAAATTCAACCCTATGGTTGAAAATTCATGTATTTTCTAAAAAATTTAAGTATTTTTGTTCTGATATAGATTAATCTACTTATAATCTAGGGTTATCTAGATAATTCGGAGTAAGTCACGTAGACAATACAAATTGTTTCCAATTAAAACTTCAAATATTCCATTTTTTGTAAAAAAAATTCAACCTTCTTCGTTGAAAATTCATTTATGTTGTTAAAAATTCATGTTTTCGGTGGGAAGTTAATCTCCTTGGTAACGTTTGTATTTCGGGTATTAAAAATAGTGTTTTTTCGAATAGAAAATGTAAAAGTACCAACAAAGTGCAGGAAAAAGTATTGCATCAGTTTGGAATATATTTTAGTTGTCCGAAAACATCGAAAACTATTTCAAAAACAACCCCTTAAACTCGAAAATCACCCTGTGAAGGCATTGGACATTAAACGGAGAATGAAGTATATTAGCTGTTTTTGATTTTCTTGGACCGTTTACAAACAGTGTATGCCCTATGCCAGAATTAAGGGCTCATTTAAGGCTCATTTCATACGCAAAAGCCAAATTTCGGGCCATGCATTTTTTTTAAATGTATGGTACTGCCGGCTTTATGTAAAGCTAGCAGTACCATGGTAAAAATATTTGTCAAATCAAGTTTTTTCTTTCACAAGAATTGAGGGCTCATTTAGGGCTCTTGAATGACACCGGCGCAATTGTTCAAAAACAACCCCATCAAAGAAAAACTACTCTTAAAAATAAGTATGCACTGCCATATTTCTACCATGGCATTGCTAGCTTTACGTAAAGCTGGCAGAACCATCCATTTAAAAAAATGCAGAGCCCAAATTTTGACTTTTGGGTATCAAATGAGCCTTAAGTGAGCCCTTAATTCTGGCATAGGTTATACATTCTTTGGGCATTATGGTACTTCCAGGTTTACCAACCTGGATAAAAATCAGGAAGGCTTGCACCAAATATCGCAAGACCATTCAAAAATTTGTTTAAATAGTGATGAACAAATATTCTCCCTAAACTTGAGTTAGTGAAATTTTCACCGAATAAATTATTAATGAAGTCTTAAAATGATGAAATATTATTTTAAAATTCCAATAATGAAATAGTAAGAAAGCAGTGAAGTTTAGAGCCAACTAGTTCAAATATTGACTTTTTCTTTGGTGACTAATTCTTTGTCATGTTTGTGGGAGCAGAATGTGACCTAATATCTTTTTTCATGTTTCAGGAGAAAACGCTCTTACGGTTTCAATAAAATTTAAAATTTTCCTCAATCGCGCTCTTTTATCAACCTTTCTATTATTCACTGCTTCTTCCATTCAGACGCAATAACTTCTTGATACTTTGTGTGGATAGAGCTGACGCAAACTTTTACAAGATTCATGACACTGCCTTGGCACTATTTCAATGAAGTTGGAGATGTTAAAGAATTCTGTCCATTTCTTTAACTTTTCTATCCAGCGACCCCAAAAATCCATATATTGCATTTTCAACAAAATAGTTGAATTTTTAATCAAAGCATATTTTCTAACCGTAGAGATGAACTTTTCACCCGAGAAAGATGAATTTTCTATCACGAAAGATGCATTTTGTATCCAGGTGTCCCAATTATTTACAAAACATTTTAATTTGATACCAAAAAGATGACTTTTACAAAATAATTGAATTTTTAACAGAATAATTGAACAGTTGCATTTTTAACCAAATAGTAGTATTTTTTATCAAAAAAGACAACGTTTTCGAAGACAGTTGAATTTTCAAAAAAGAGTACATTTTCAACCCAGAAAGAATAAATTTTTAATCCTAAACGACGAGTTTTTAATAAAACATTTAAATTTTTACCAAATAGCGGAATTTTCAACCTAAAAAAGATAAATTTACAAAACAAAAATAGAATAGGTAAATTTCCAAACAAAAAAATTATTTTTAACAAAAAAAGCAAGGGAAACTCAACCAAATATTCTCATTTTTCAATGAATTGTTCAATTTTTAAAGAAACCGTTTAATTTTGAACCAAAAATATGAATTTCAATCAAAAATGTTTTATTTTCAAACAAATAGTCAGATTTTCTACCAAGAATATTATTTTATTGTTAATATTGAGTGTGAATGATGGGCATTATTTAATATAATCAAAAACAACGTCTTTGTACTTTAGATCATAATAAAAATATATCTATATATTTTCAGGGTGGCCGCTGGACCTGGAAACCGGGAATTTTATGAGACCGGGAAAAACCGGGAAATGACAGTGCATTTATTTTTTTACCGGGAATTTTCCAAATATTTAGAAAAAAAAATCGGTCAAAGTTTCATTTCAACCGTTTTTTAAATAATTAGTGAAATTGTTATCCGTTTCAATTATGATATCATTCAGTTTACAATGCGTAATTCAACAATCTTTCACTTAAAAATGTCTATTTTAGGTTCTAATTTTTGAGCGTACACTTTTCATTAAAAGAATGTTAAAATGCAGTTTTGAAGGCTTAAGAATTTAAAAATTAGAAGCATTTGAAATCGAAAATTTTGGATAAAAGATCTTTATATTCGATCAGCTGTGGATATAAATTATAATGATTTTTAACATCGAACTGTACATTAAGGATTATCAAGTGAATAATAATAAATAATAATAATAATTAATTATTAATAAACAAAGGTAAACGCATGGTTGGAACTTTATAAACTATTTAAAATTGTAAAATAACTAAAAAACAATATATTCATACTTAAAGACTTTTATTAAATTTAGAAACATTGTTTTAGTATAAAATTTGAAATTTTTTAATTAGTAAAAATAACAATTGCCTAATATTTAGAAATTTTCAACTTCACATTTAAAATCAGTAATTGTAAACCAAATATTCAAAATTATACAAAAAAACTGAACTTTGAACGTTACAATTTTAATTTTTCTATTTCAACAAATTTAATTTGCAAGTAAAATTTTTGAATTTTGATGTATGATAAATATTGAATACGTATTATTATTCCTAGAAGGAATTCAAGTAATTTGAATTCAGTTTCAATTCGAAAATTGAAATGATTTTAAATAATTCAAATAAAGTGTCTACGTACACCAAAAAAATTTGGCTAGTCGAACCGAAATTTCGGTACAAATAGCCCACGACCTAATTTAAAAGAAAATATAGATTTGTGCAGGTTTCGAACAAAAAATTAAGATGATTTTTAAGAATTGTGACAGTCTTCATAAGAATAAAAAACATTTTCTTAAGATTCCTAGGAAAACTGAAAGTGACTTTCTATTTTAAAAAATTATTTTTAAGAGAATATTCAAAAAGGTTGCTAAAATTGTCAAAAATGAATCTGGAAGATTTCAAGGAAGTATTTTTAATTTTGCAAGACTTAAACGGGAAGAATTCGAATAATTTTGAAAGATGTTTAGAATGTCTAAAACAATTAAAAAATTAATTCATAATTTGAAAAAATGTAAAACAATGTGTACATGTTTCAAGATTTTGAAATACAAATTTTAATCTTTGCATGGATTTTCAAACTATTTAAATTAAAAATATTTTTACTTCTGATTTAAAAAGTATTCAGTTTATTAAAAAAAATTAAGCGTTCAATTTGTAATATTTCTAGCTTAAAATTTCTTAAAATGATTTGCAGCTCAGTTTTTATTACTTCAAATGGACGAATTTTTAGCTTTAGAGTTAAAAATTTTTACCTTCATTGACCGTGAAAAATGTTAGCGAACGGGAAAACGAGCCGGAATTTTTTTCTGGGATTAAAACGCCCACCATGATTCTCAAATATTCAAGTTTAAAAAAATGATCCAAAAATATACATTGTAAACAAATTTACTTAATTCTAATGAATTCATTTTAAAATTTTCTTCTTGGCATAACTATTTTGATGAAATTTAGCTTAAGATTTAAGATCAAAAGGGAATTTTCATTAAACTTGTTTTTAAATTAAACATGAACTAATGTTATTTCAAGGTAACAAATAAACGTTGTTAAAAATGATTTGTAAAATCGAGGAAAATCTTTTTTTGTTAATTATAACCAGTTTTGGAAAAGAACTCGAAGTGAACTTTTGAAATAAATATTTCACAATTTTCATTGTTTATTCAACAATAGTTTTCGGTGTTTAATGTTTTTCTCTCACTTTAGGTAAACGTTGCAACTATTATTTAATCCTAATGCTGTAGGGCTTATTGGATTCCTTAAAAGATTTTCTGCAAATCTCATTAGTACGTTTTTATACAAAAACTTTTATTTAGGAATTATGAAATCGTTATTTTTGTAAACAATAGGTTTTCATAAATACAATTTTTCAAATAAAAATATACCAATGAGATTTGCGGAAAATCTTTTAAGGAATAAAAGAAGCGCTACAGCATCATAATTAAATAAGAATTTCAACTTTTACCTAACGAGAAAAAGAAAAACATTAAACTCTAAATAGTTATTCTCAAATAAAGAAAACCCAACATATTTTTTTTCAAAATATCACTTTGAGCTCTTTTCGAAAATTAGTTATAATTAACATTAGCATATTTTCCTGGTCTCAGATTAGAGGGGAAGGAGTTGATGGAAGGAGCAGAAGATGTACTAAAATGGATTGATGCTAAGGTAGAGATAGAGGAAGTGCGAAGTGTGGGAAGGGAAGAGCGAAGAGGGGAGAGAATGGTACTGGTGAAACTTAAAAAGTGGGAACATAAGAGGGAAGTGATGACCAAAAAGAGGGTGTTATATGGAAACTCTGAGAGAATAGAGGATGATTTGACATGGGTAGAAAGGAATATGCAGTATAAGTTAAGGAAAATGGCGGAAGAGGAAAGAAAAAAGGTAAGAAGAACATGGGTTAAGTATGGGAGAATACAGGTAGAAGGTGTATGGTGGAATTGGGACGACTGCAAGGAAGAGTAAGTAAAAAATGCCATATCGGGAAACTAGAAGAGAAAGAATCGAGAGATAAAGAAATAAGAAATAGTCGGAAACAAAAAGAGACGAGAAACGAAAGTAAAGAAGATTGGAGGATATGCTACTAGAATATAGCAGGCTCAGAAAGAAAGGATAGGGAGTTTACGAGAGACGCAATGGGATGTAGTAGTAATGATGGAGACGTGGCTAGATGAAAAGGAATGAGACATACTAAGGGGAAGATTATGAAGAGGTTACAAATAACAAGTTCAAAATGCAAAGAGGAAGAATAAAAAAGGCAGAGCGATGGGAGGAATGGTGATGGGAGTAAGGAAAGAATGTATAACAGAGCAGGATAAAAAGGAGATGAAAGAACATAAAGAAGAATTAATATTAGAAGAGATAAATATAGGAGGAGAGAGGTGGAAAATAGTGGGTCTCTATGTGAACGGAGATATGCAGGAGAAATCAGAGGAGATGAGAGAACTGATGGAAGAATATAAGCGAGAGAGTAGGCTTATAATAGGAGATTTTAATGCAAGAGCGGGAGATAGAGGAGGAAGGGAATGGGGTGGAGAGCGAGGAAGGAAATCCAAATACAAGATTCTGATTGGGAAGGGTAAGAAATTGTTGAAGAGCTTAGGGGAAATGGGTTGGTTTATTCTAAATGGAAGTATAGAGGGGGATGAGGAAGGGGAATATACACGTTCAGGAGGAAAGAGAGGAACGTTAATTGATTATGTGGTAGTGGACGACGAGGTAAGGGAGAAGGTTAAGAATCTAGAGGTAGGATTAGGTAGGTAGGAATTGACTAGGTAGGTAGGAAATAGATTCGGATCACTTTCCCTTAATATTGACAGTAGAGGGAGAACTGAGTTATAACACAAAGGCTATAAAGGAAGCAAAAGTAAAAAGAGCAGGAAGAGGGGATTGGTCAATGGAAGGTAAGGGACAGTTCAAAGAAAAAGACAAGAATATTAAAATGGGGGAAGGAAATGTAAACGAGGAAATGGAAATAATGATAAGAAAAATAAAAAGAGTATTAGAGTGCACAAGCAAAAAAGAAGTTAGTGAAGGAGGGGATAGAAGTAGATGGGACGAGGAATGTACACAGAAGAAGAAGGAAGCGAGAAAGGAAATACGAAAATAGAGAAAAGGGACAAGTAGTGGAGAAGAATATAGGAGACAAAAGAAGAAGTATATTGAGTTGTGTGATCAAAAAAAAAATGGTTTGAAGAAGAAGCGGAGAAGGCTAGGACGGAAGTCGAGGTTTGGAAGGTAGTAAATAGAGAGAGAAGAAAAAGAGTAAACCAGGATATTGAGATGATAGAATGGAAAAAATATTTTATGGAATGACTAAGAGGGGTAGAAAGGAAACTTAGCAAAGGAGAAAAAGATGGCAGGAAAACAGATTAGGAGGAGGAAATTACAAGGGAGAAAATAGTCAAGGTATTAGGTATGATGAAAGATGGAAAGGCTCCTGGTATAGATGACATTCCAAATGAAGTCTGGAAATATGAGGGGACAGAATTAAAGAAATGGGCATGGGTAATGTGCAATAGAGTATGGAGAGGAGTGGGGTGGCTAGAGCTATGGAAAGAAGGAATAGTGATACCAATAGTCAAGAAAGGCAAAGGGGAAGATGTTAAGGATTATAGAGGAGAGGAATGGAATGGGCTTCACAATCGAGTTGGGGTCCAACGCCACAGTTCTACAATCTGAGATTATGGCCATACTCCATTGCGCCTACAAGGCAAAGGAGTATGACAACAAAAGAAACATCCGTATCTGATCAGACAGCAGGGCTGCTATACTGGCCTTGAATGGAACAACGACCACGTCGCTATTCGTATGGGAGTGCTTTGAGGCACTAAATATGCTAGCGACGGAAAACTGAGTTACTCTGCTATGGATCCCTGAACACAGCGGTATCAAGGGCAACGAGGTATGGGATAGGCTAGCCAAAATAGCAGCAAAAAGAAATTTTACTGGACTCGAGCTAGTTGTAGGTATTTCCAGTAGGTCAGTCACTGAAGAAATTAACAGTTGGCTTACTGAGGAATATCAGAATGAGTGGGATTTGGTCTCTGGTTGCAGACAGGCCAAAACACTCTTGGACTCAAAGCTAAACTTTAACCGAACAAGGGAAATACTCAAGCTCGGGAAAAAATAGATCAAAGTACTAACAGAAATGTTCATAGGACATGGGAACCTCGGATATCACAGACATAAGATAGGGCTTACGGAAAGTCCCGTCTGTCGTCTGTGCGGAATAGATGATGAGACAGCTACTCACATCCTTTGTCACTGCCCTGTGATTGCAGGGAAACGTCTAACACTCACTAGCAGTTACTGCATCCGTGAGTTAGAGATATCAGCCTACAGCGTGGCTGCGGTTCTCTCCTTATGGAGAGGGCTTTGGGGTCACGCTTAGTCTCACAAGGGGACGCAACGGGATTACCCAAGCGTCAGGGGATTTTTCGGTCTCAACCCAACTAATAATAATAATTGAGGAAAGTAAAATAAAGAAAATGTACTAAATTAGATTAATCAAAATTATTAATTTTTATATCTGTCATTTAAGTTTACTTTTCAAGACAATAAGAGGAAGGAGCAGTTGCTTTGTGTGCAGAGCTACAATTATCCCCAGGTATCGTTAATAAACCAGGCCTGGGGTCTGTGGTCAGTATCCTACTGTCACTGGCCGGCGCGGCGTCAGCTATTTTTAATGTGTGCGCCACGTAATCGGACTTTTGCGTGTTGTTTACCCCGTTTAATCTCTTCAATTCTTATTTCTTCTCAAATATTGCTAAGGCATGGCCTCGATCAATGAAAAATAGAGAGAAAAACGGGGAGGGCCTTTAGAGTCAACCAGTCCCCTGTTAGAATATCTTACAGAAGATGTAACAAAAGGCACCAACTCGCTAATTTTTCTTAAGAACAAGGATGAAAATGATTTCCATATCGTAGAGTCTCAGAAGCGTGAGGGACTGAAGAAGAAAAAACAGCGAGTCGGAAATAGCGAAACTATCTCAAACGCAGATTCTGAGGAAGCCGGAAATTTTGTCGAGTCCGATAATCTAGCGGCCAATCAGTCATTTCCAGACCCGGGCAATCCGTCGTGGATTTCCTACAAAGACTACTTAGGTTGCAGCCTAGGGCGACAAAATCTGATAACTACATGCCTTACTGTGGATTCAAAATAGAGTAGTTGATTTCTGTTAGTCTAAGGGCGGCTAATTACGGTTAGCCTAGGGGCGGCAAATACCTAAATCCGCCGCGGACAATAACGTAGAATTCATGGATCTATCAATTGACAGGACACAAATTGACAAGAATATTATCCCAGAGACACAGGTTCCTCTCTCTTCCTCGGGTAACTGGATAGTTTAATGAAGCCAGCCTAACAATCGCAATACTGCCCAATCCGCGAAGAAGACCCAAACATGTTTAAATTCACGACCCGCTTTCCATCCCCAACATGTTTTTCCTCTTCGCTACAGTGCTTTCACAAAAGGAGAATGCCCTGTTATTGTCCAACGTAACCCTAATTCTGAGCAGGCTAAAAAAGATCTTGCCGCTAACACGTGCAGTCGTCTGCTTCAAAAAAACTTTTCAGGCCTAATTAATGATGTCCGTAGCAGCGGCTTCGGCAAACTGAGAGTCATGGCAAAAGCATCGCAAGCAGCGGAGTAAGCTGTGACACAACTCTCCCTAAGGAACTCTAGACCCTCTAAACATAGCTACGAAATATGAGAGAGGGCTGGCTAGTACGGGTATACTACCACCAGGAAGCGCCGGCATCTTTCACATTCAGCGGGAGAGCATTTAAGCCGGTGTACGCTAGCTAAGCTGTTGTCACGTATAAAATCTGGGTGCGCCATTTTGGCTCCAGTCATTGATACTTGATTTATATTTATTTGATGTATATTCTGAATTAATTATTTTTGAAATGTTTCCTCCATCTGCGTTCTAGTTCGCCGTCCAGGCACAGAATCAGTCTCCCTTCTTGGGCAATAGGACGTAAACTATCCAGACATGCATAAGTCTTCTATAATTCTATAAGTCTGCTTGCCAGTTTCTCGCGGTGCACGCTATCTAGGCTGCCGAGCTTGAACCTAATCTCCTGGCGTATGCCGTACAGGCTGCCGAGATTGAATATAAATGTTCTCTCGTGGTGTACACTATCATGTATGTGTAAATTATATTTTATATTTGTAGAAGTTTGCGAGACTGATAAGTGAATTTGAGGTCATTAAAGACTAACGCGAGAATTTAGTGTTATGTAATGTTATTACTGCCAGATCTCGACGTTGTAAAAAATTCAATTACAAATAAACTAAAATTTTTGATAAAAATTGTCTGATTCAATCTGTTTTTGCATGTCCTGGGTTGTTAGTTTTTCAAATTTTCTAGGTATGACATTTTAAATTAAAACTAGAACTCTTACATTGGCGTCCGAACAGGTTCCAAGCGTAAAAAAATAAGGATTGAATCGAAACTACAAAAATGCCTCGTGGTAGACCGCCGGAACGCACACTAAGTATACATATGCAAACCCAAATTGTAAACGGCGATTTAGAATCTATCGCCGATTATCTAGAAAACACACCCGCAGAGTTGTGGTCCTAACATGAGTAGGCCAGAAAAACGCAGATCTCTACGATAAGAACTTGGTTTAACCTCCATGGAAACGGTTCAGTCTAATAATGCTGAGATGCATTCCCGCAATCTTAGCGACACCTTTAACTACGCCGAACTTAAACGTGAAAGAAAGAAACTATAAGAGGCAGCTCGGGAACTTCTCTCCAGACTTGTTGGGGTTGAAAGTAAACTCAACACAGTATCAACAGAATGGCGTGGAGAACTCGGTGATATAGAATCAAGAATGTTTGAGGAAACGACCAATCGAGCTAGCTCTCTATGAAAAATAAATGAAATGCGCTTTCAAGTCGTCAGAGGAAGACTGAAGGGCGTTATAGGCCATACTGCGACCACAAACAAATGGATCATAAACTCAGCCTAAGAAGATGTTCGAAAAAATTTACAAGACGCCCAGCGAGTCTTTCTGAAACAAAATCAGCTCGAGGTTAGATTCCAGAATTTGAAACTAGCGCTGCCAGTTAATTCAGGTGGTGGAGCAAAAGGCGATCGTTTCAAAATAACATACAAGATACTTATATCTAATGGAGGGTTATCACCAATAAAATGTTTGGAAGAATGAACTTATTTTTGGGCTGCGGTTAAACCTACTAACACACAGAGTGCATTTATCATCAGCAGCTGTTTACGAGGCACAGTTAAAGGTTGGTGGGATCTCGTGAAAGAGGACAATGACAATTTCCGAGGATTCTGTGCACAGTACAAAGATAGATATTGGAACGAGACAACTCAAAATGAGATTGTGTCAAAACTAGAGTTTGGCTACTACTCTTTTGCACAATATGCATCCACGGTATCATATTCCACTAAAATGTTTAGAGAGGTCAAAGGACTCACTCCTCCCATACCTAGCCACAAACTTATTCTGAACTTCGGGAGATATTTTAGTGAAGAGATCAGAATGGCTATTTTAGGAGGACCTTTCACCAGACTTAATGGCTTACTGGAATTGCTAGAAAGATCCAACAAATCAGGACCACAAAACAATAAAAGACCAGTGACTCAAGGTCATAGAGAAGGATATGATAATTGGAGAAATATATCCGGCAATCCTGGCACTAATTTTCAAAATACACGAAGTGATCCGGAAAGCAACGGATTTAGAACGAAAGAAGATAATTCGAGAAAAACAGGAAGGAACACTAGGGACTCACAACAAAGAGACATAAGATTTTCGGAGGTCTTTGACCATAGTATAGAAGAATATGATCCTATTCATATTGAAGAGGTAACTAAAATGAAACAGAGAAACAACTAATGTCCATTACCTTAAATTATACCGACATGTCGGGCGATATGAATAAAACAATAATAAAATTGCGACATGTGAATACTCTAAACTATAATTGGCGTGAAGAGCTTCTTGAAGAACATTCGGCAGAAACAAAGAAGAAACGTCATAGATTTCTTATAGTAGATGTCTTAATTCAAAATATTAAACTTAAGGCTCTTGCAGATAGCGGAAGCCAGATCTTATGTATCTCAGAAGAATTTTAAGAAGAAAATTTCGACACCTTCAAAAAATGTCCAGCACTTCCCATTGTAGGAATATCAGTAGTCGGATCCACATGAGGAAGACCAATAAAATGACACAAACAAGTATTTATTAATTTAAATTTCATAGTAGATATGGAATATAAATGCGTGCTATCGGTGATACCACAACTTACTAAAAGATGTGTATGAGTAGTTGACATCTTAAAACCTCTAGGCGGAATTTTAATCTTTAAAGAATGTACCCTTACACTCCACCAGGAAAATGAAACTTCTTTTCTGAGAATAAGGGAAGAAACGATGGCAAACACTCTAACGAAAAATATAGATGAGATCTCATTCACCTACGATGAAACCAACCCGGGAAAAGACTTGCAAATTGCGGATGTAGATATTAAGATAGATGAAAACGTATCTATATCACCAAGATATGAGCTCAAATATTAAGGATATTATGAAGGACATTACCGGCAGAATACTAGAGATAATGATGAAAAGGAGACCAGCTAGATTCTGCAAAGCATGGATCCCAAAAAATGAAAGACAGCAAAAAGTACCGTATGAGTGAAAATTAATCTTGTTATAGGAAGTCATCAGAAGGAAGGGCCTGAAAAAGGTAGAGAAGTATAATTCGATGAAGACCGTGACGCAGTATCGAGAAGGATACAAGGTTCTAGTGAAAGCATATAACCTGTCTGACAAATTCCTTAAATGGATTGCGAAACTTATAGTGTTCTTTGAAGGGCAATATCTGAATGCCAAAATCATTCAGATCGGAACTTACGTAATAAAGTATCCAATTTGCTTCAAGGATAAAGGCATGTTTCATGCTAACAATATTCGCACATACCATGTATAATTAGGCAAAAAGTGTGCCTGTTATCTATCCTCAGTGTTTTTCTGTCCTAAAAATGATAATTTTAGGACATATTTAGGATATTTCTCATTACCCTTCTTCTTTTATTTATTTTGTTTTAGATGGACGCGTAAACCGAAGTTTTGTCCTTCCATCAACGTTCGCTGAGATTTTACAAGCGACTCGTAACATATCGCAGGGTAATATTTCGGAAGCTGCTCAAACATCTGGAGAGCTGAAGGATACAAGAGAAGGAATTCCTGTCCTAATCCCCCTGGAACGCCTAGAGTGTACGAGGCTGAGTCATCAATTCACTGGGAAGCCTAGCATTACAAAGAATTCTAAATTGCGCATAAAGGCAGTCTAGCCGGACATGACAAAGGCCCTACTAAGCAGACAGGAAGAACTGCGTGTAAAAATAAGAACCCAGAAATAACACGTAAGCAGAGAGGATGTACATGACGACATCCTGTTTCACATATCTCGGGAAGAGAGACAGGAGTTAGAGGACCTCACTGTGTACATTAGCAAGAATCGTTACAACTTCGAAAAGCACCTTACAGCAGGATTATTTTTGAAATAGGGACAGATGTAATGGTTGCAATTTCCAGTTAAAGCTTATAGGTAGACACTGTAAGTTGGTAACTATAGATATAGCTATGAGATATGAGAGCAGACTAGCTAGTACGAGGATACTATCAGTGCAGTAGGAAGCGCAGGGAGCTTTCTCCCGCAGCTAAGCTCAGTGGTAGAGCATTTAAGAAGGCGAGCGCAGAGAGGATCACTAACAGTGGGTGAGCGACCAATCAACCGCTCGAGTGGTTCCTCGACTAGATCGACTTTATCCCGGCATTTTTGGTCAGAAGGAAGCCGCTGCACATCATCGTCGAGGGATAGAGGTATTTTTTTGTTAGTCGGTGTGAGCTAGCTAAGCTGCTGTCACTTATAAAATCTGGGCACGGCATCTCGGCTCCAGAATTTGAAATATTTGATTTGGTTCTAAGTTTTTTAGGTACGCCACATCATCTCCAAAAAACTTGACTATATTTTTGTTTTAAGCACGCCATCTCACGTCAAAATTCGATTTTGTATGAAGTTTTTGGATTTTTTTCGGCCACTGATTTATTTATATTTTCTGAACACCTAATCTTGGCTCCAGACATTGATATCTGATTTGTATTTATTTTACGTATATTCGCAATTGATTATTTTTGAAATGTTTCCTTCAACTGAGTTCTAGTACGCCATCCAGGCATAGAACCAGTCATCTATCCTGGGCAAAAGGACGTACGCTATCCAGGCTGTCTTCTTGCTAGTTCCTGTCCATGCACGCTATCTAGGCTGCCGAACCTGCACCTATTCTCTTGGCGTATGCCGCGCTGTACAGGCTGCCGTGATTAAATATAAATACTATCTTGCGTTGTACGCTATTCAAGCTACCGTATTCCTATAATGCTCAATGATGAGACTTTTTTGTTCATATATATATATATATGTGTGTGTGACTGTCCGCGAAGATAGGGACCTAATGCGTCAAAGGTGAATTTTACAGGAAGGGCGATCGTAGCAGAGCCTGCGAACCAGCATTGGAGTAGTGGGGATGCGTCTACGAAAAGCACTCCCTCCACTTGCCACTACACTTTCAGACACGAGCCAGTGGAGCTCACGGACACGTCACGTACAGTTGTGTGGTAAGTGGTGGGGCTGGCTTTCGTAGGCCTCTCATTCGGTCACCGCGTACGCTTATCATGCCTATGTTTGTAGCTTAATAACAAGAAAAGTAATTACCTTTAAAAATGTATGATCATTGAAAATGAAAGAGTAACTCAGCAACTATCGATTGGCGTAAGAAAATGAAAATCGATTTCACCACTAGAACCCACTAGGTCCTTTTCTTCGCGGACGGTCACATATATGTATGCATATTTATGACGTGCTCCATTGTTTCTATAGTCCTGATGACGCTGTGGTTCCACAGCGAAATGCATTGACTGTACTTCTGTTCGTAAATATATTATATGAATTTCACAAAGACCAAAGGCCATCAGTCACTACCACCTTTATACATTTATTCTTATAAATCGGTATGATTCGAAAAACAAATGAATGGCTAATATTTGACAAATTTAAAAAAAATGAAAGCCCTTTTGAGTTTTCACGTACACTGCTATACTGACCTGTATATTAAATTTAGTACACATGTATTATAAATACACTACACCAATGTATGTTATATTTCAGTAGCGGTAGTGAATATTTGCTTTGCACACATGTGTATATTAAACCTCATAAAGATTTGTGTAACAGTGCAGCGTGCTCGAGACTTTTGCCCGATCACCGTGTTGAATTCGTCGCAGACTGTAACTACCTAGCTCACGGTCATGAGATGTGGTTACAGCTGCAATTTTGCCGCAATTTCAGTGGGAGCGGGTGCAATTTTTCAGATGAGCACCTGTACTCGGCGAAATCCTGCGGTTGTCCTTATGACAAACTTTCAACTATATATTCTTGTGTATATTGTATATAGTATTTGTATGCACGTTTGTATAATGTATGTATGTATGTATGTATGAAGTCGTTGATGAAAGTCACGTTTATGGTTGGAGTTCTCGTTGGGGGGTACTTGCCAAGTAAATTCGAACTGGTCTTATGAAAGAAGTGCTATTGTGAGTCTTGATAAATATAATGAATTTCCCTCAAAGGAAAATATAATACCAATTTATGGTTCCGGCCTTTAGGTATAAGGAATTAGGCATTAACATTTGCCTGGGTTGAAATGGACCCCACCAGCAGGGCCTCACATTTCCGGGAAACAGGTAATTATGTTGAGATCAAACAGTCAACATCTGCTAAAAATTTAAAATGTACAACTGATTAAACTTTTAATTATGTAAGAAATGATTTGCGAATTTAAAATTCGGAACCTGCCAGTCTCAACAACTACAGGCATATAAAGTTTTACACAAAAAGATTAAAATTGTCATTTTCTATAAGTATCTAGTAAACTGTTTGAGATAGGAAAAAATAGACAAATTTGTTAGATTCGCCATCCAAATTAGATAATTATTGCAGGTAAACAAACTTATTCCTACCGGCAACAAGGGCGAATTGCTACTATTACAAAATCATCAAAGGCCTAATAATTGTACATGGGACAGTTAAATGTAAACGGGACTTCTTCTTATGCATTGTCTATACTTAATTCATCAAAATGTTTACTTTTGGAGGTTGATAAAGCAGGTCTCTAGTATAACTCACCGTCGCCGTTGCAAGCGTTTCTAACTTTTATCAGTCAGGAGCACGATGAGTGAGCAACCGATTCCGAATAAAGTTTGTCAAAGCATCATTATCAAATTGCTAACTAAGGAAGGCGTAAAAGCAAATGAGATTTTTCAAGGATTAAAGCAACAGTACGGGAGTGAAACATTTTGACGAACCCGAGTGTTTTCGTGGCATCAAACTTTCATGGGAGGCCGAGAACATGTAGAAATCATTTAGGTTATCGAAAAATTTCAGTCAGGTGGGTCCCTTGCCTTCTCAGTGATATTCAACGACAAAATCGTCTTGAAATTTGTCGGAAGCTTCTTAGTCGTTATGATCAAGAGCGCGCTGCCTTTATAAAATGTATTCTGACTGTCAATGAGTCTTGGGTACATCATTATACTCCCGGAATGGAGTGTTCGCGTATGAAATTACGAAAAATTGGCGAGCCATTGTCAGTCAAAGCGAAAGCTCAGCTCTCGGCCGGTAAGGTGCTCACTACTGTATTCTGGAATTAGAGGGGCGTTGTGCTCATAGATGTCTTTCACGATGGGAAGGCAGTGAACGGCGAGTACTATTGTGAGCTGCCAGATCAAGCTAAAGCAGCATTCACATCAAAAACAAGGGGCGTTCCAATACGTAGCGTCATTCTGGACTGTAAGGTTTCAAATTATCGTGACTTTTAACATCCATGTTCCACACTGCTACTTTCTCGCTTCATAACTTCTCTCAGATTCGACTGATTATAATACTGACTTTGCATCCTCAGTCAATAAGAAGAGTTATTGGTACTCCACCTACTGCGCAGTCAAACAACTCGTCTCTAAGTGTCATTTTCCCATGTTGACAGATTTGATTAATTTTGGAACAATCTAAGTTTCTCATTTCAACATTCGGTTGTCGCGGTTCTGAATTTTCTTCCATGCGTATTTCGAGAAAATTTACTAATGATATTCCTAATAATCTGCCTGAGATATTCTAATTATAGTCGGTAATGAAGTGCCTTTACCAGTTCTTGAAGTAATAGCTTTAGATTGTTGTAATATTTCTGCATGTATTCTGCACAACCCAATTTTTCTTCAATGAAACGTGCTTTTTCCAATAATTTATCCTTGAGTTCACTCGGGGTCCAGCAACCAATCAATTTATTCTTTGAATTAATTTCTTTGGATTATTGAGAAGTGGAACCAAATGAGCACTCTGATGCTTGTTTTCAAATTTTCAGCAAACATTTGTTTAAATTTTCTCCCTCCTCAGCTTTAAGATTTCTCAACACTTGCCTTTCGAAATATGAATGTTGGACAAGCGAAAAATACTCTGTTAATTTATCATTCAGTATCTTCAATATGTCGTTATGTTTCTCCGCATTAAAAGGTTCGATGGAGCCTGAAAAATTATACGCGATTTCCTGAAGTTTTTACCTGTATCTCTCATGATGATAACTATCCTTTAGTAAGATTTCTGAAAATAACAATTAATCGAATACTTGATATAACTTCGAACTGCTCTTTACAATCCGTGTTTATTTATAAATCATTCACTCTTCCCATCAAGGTCAAACATTTCGGAGACTATATACCTTATGAGGCCAGGGTTAATGCTTGACGTTTCTTTGATAATTAAAGAGAGTTGTAATTTTGGCTTGGAAACCAACGTTTGGTAGTTCGAGCTGC
The DNA here is from genome assembly GCA_011634705.1 of Andricus grossulariae. Taxonomy (NCBI): domain Eukaryota; kingdom Metazoa; phylum Arthropoda; class Insecta; order Hymenoptera; family Cynipidae; genus Andricus; species Andricus grossulariae. The sequence continues at coordinate 238,054,170 of JAABKJ010007545.1, read as the reverse complement.
CCTTTACTTGGGTGTCCTGTAAAATTCTGAAATTCACGCTTAGGTACCTTTCCTCGCGGCAGTTCACATATATATTCATACATATACACATACAATTCGCATCACACTTTATAATGGCTCACAGCCACATGAAATTCATTGATAAATGGTTTACAGCCGCATTTACACGTTTACTTCAAACAATCTTCCTTTATTGATGGCTCACAGCCTCATGTACACATGCATTAAACAAAAAAAGTTATTAATCAATAGCTTACAGCCGCTTATATACATCTAATTTTTGCGAATGGTTTTCTATAAAAGTTAATCCTCGTCGCCAGTTTTTGGTACCCTGCTCCCGTTGAATAGTCCAATTTTCAGTGTACACAAGATGTTTATTTCATATTTCACAAAAACTACTGATACATATTTCATTGAACGATTATGTGCATAATTATCAATCGATTACTTTATCTTAGCACTGATACGAGCTACACGCCCTCACGGCTGCAGGCCTTAATTGATCGATCACCCCTTTCCAGTCAATCACCAGTATCAGTGGTTGCCGGTCTCTACACTCACATCAATCAAAGATTGAACTACCCAAACTTTCATATATATCTCGTAACAAAGGAATTTCAAAATAACGAAACTATTGGGGATTGAAGCTCTCCCGGAGAGGAATAAAATCCTTCCCAGTCATGTTTTTTTTTTTTAGACCTTGTTCTTAAGTTATTCACAAATAACATAACTCCAAAGATTCCAGGGTAAATCGCTACAACTGAAATACATTATAAATAAATTTGAAAAGTGTTTTACGTTAACAAATAAGATTAGAGGATATAAGTACACGGCTTTTTTAGTACTTATACAGTCATAATAGTCAATAATAACTTCACAATGTAAAAATAAAATATAAGTTACGTTTATACTTTACACCTAATTCTTGTTTCTTTCCTTATCACTATTATTGTTTTGCTTTATTTGATATGAAAATATTTCAGTAAGCACTTATAGTGCTAATAATAATATTTGATAAAAAAGAATTATCCTTAATTCTTGATTTTTTCTTCTTCTAACTGCGATAGAGTAGCATATACGCGTATGTAATAGTACTTGGTGGTAACTATGAAAAACATTTTTCTAGGCTTTAAATAATTCGAAAGCTTTAGGTGTAGAAGTTCAACCCGATCAAAGCATGGTAAATCGCTCCAACGTATTACCTTAATACAATTATTAACAAGTATTCTTTTTACAATGTTCTGTGGAATATTTTTTCTTGAACCCATAAAGCACTCATATATTAAAAATTTAAGACAATTTATCACATCTAAGTCATAGAATATGAAAAACTGTAGCGATTCGCCCGTGTTGATGGCACATAAAAAATAAATATCATGAAGATAAATAATATAACATTCTGTAAAATTTTTAGCGAATTAGTGATGATCCTTAGAGGTGTTGGGAGCATTCTGGGATAATTCTGGCCATGTCTTGAGTTCGACTTTAAGACATAGAATTAAGTCTCGCTAGCGGCTAGGGGCGAGACTTAAAAAAAAGTTCTGAGCATGTCTTGGCTATGTCTTGATTGGGAGGCAATTGAAGACTCAGCCAAGTAGAACTATTTTTACTCGGGGGCAATTATTATCTGCATCATAAAGGATTTTGAACACAATAAAAGTGACATATCTCATTCAATGTAATAGATATATTGACCAAACTCGGTAAATATATAGAAACTAACAAAGTAAAAATATTGTTTAAAGCTAGAAGACATTAATTGAAAATTGAAGAACTGCGCTATAATTGAATTTTCAAAAAAGCGCTTGATCCGTTGAGAAGAAGAGTTAAAAATTTTATCATCGGACAGTATAATACACTGTTTTGAAGAATATCCCCTAAGTATGATAAGAATATGGTAATTCCCCGAGTCGAAATTTTAAGTCTACTTAGAGTCTTCTAGGTCCTACGTCTTGCAGGTCTTACGAGGTTCTATGGAGGTTTTATTGATATCAAGTTAGGATCTATTTAAGACCTGAAAAGTGTCCGAAAAGTCCGTTTCTTCCACTTGTTAGGTTCTAAGTAGGTCTTAATTTAGAATCTGTTAAGAGCCTTCTTAGACCTCCGATAAATCCGAATCGTATCGCTTCACTTGAATGAGTACGTTGAGATCCTGGAAGAATCGCCTGTGTAGCCTATATGGGAAATCCGCCACTGATAGTTTCATACCTCGGAAATGTTCTGCTGGCAATGGTGTCTAATTTTAATTTTTTCAAAAAAACCTTTTGCAGCATAATAGAGCACAAATTGAGCACAATTTAGCATACAATTATTTTTGGGAAACTCCAAGCTGGCGGTGCCATCACAAAACACAACTCATTTTCATTCGTTTTCCTATGTAATGAGCGTTGTGGGCTCGCCATCTTGATATTGTATGGCTGAATAAGAATGCTCTATTCAACGAGGAAAGTAGTCTCTCAGATATTTGTACATGAACGAAATTCAACAAAATTTATGAATACATACCGTCTATGGCACGTATTTTGGCTTCAAAAATTAAAACTTTGCCTGTCTTGAAGTCAGTCTAATGAATCTCCGAAACTGCATTGACTACACGCTTGGGTCGTTTTTCTACACAGGTAACGTTGGAAGTGATCCCAGCGACAATAGACTCCTGATATATCCCCAACAAGCGATCACAGCGCCTCTACAGGCCGCTGGGGGAAGGGAATTTCATTTTTGCAGCGTCAGGGAACTTGAGAGTAACAAAGTAAGTCTTAGTAATAGATTTAATACTTTCACGATGATTCATTATGATAAATTTATATTTAAAATTTAAAGCTTTTTCGGGTTTCAATCGTGTGCAAAACTACGAAACTTGCCGACGGTTCGTGAACATTGCAGTTCACTTCTTCAGGGCTGAGCTGAAACTGAAGTTTCAGGTTACGTTGTTCTTGTATAGATTCTCTACGATGCCTATGATTGGCCAGAGCGCTCCATGGCTGCCCACTTCGCAATGAAGTGTTATGTTTGTGAGAAAGGTGACGGAAAGTTATTGAAATTTAGTGATGAATCCTTTCAAAAATGTCTTAATTTCATTGCTTTTCGAAAAAAAAAAAACTATAAATACAGCCATTTAAGTTTAAGTGAAGAATTGCGAAACGATTATGGGTATAATAGCGTTTGCAACGGAAAAGTGACAGTCTTTAAACAAAAAGACAGAGATGAGTTTGAAGCCTTGCTGCAAGAGAATAGTAATGTAAGTACAAAAAATTATTATTGCTAAATATTATACTCATTTATCGTTTATGAATGTGAATATATTATGATAAAACACATTCTCGTAATTCTTTATAGGCAAATACAGCGTCTTCTCAAAGTGATGAAGTTTCTCTTGCACATGAAAGTGTACATGCTGAGGCTGCTGGAAAATATGACACTCATGTACTTGAACAGGTAAGATTTTTTCAAACTATTCTGTGAGAAGTGCTTTTTTTAATTTTTCGCTACCTGACAAAACCTGGACATATCAGGGAATTAATTGAAAGTCATCGAATTTGTTTAAGAACATGCTTACATTTTCTTAATTCGTAATATAACCCAATATACCAATGTTCCATCATTTGTATAAATAGCATGATATTATCCGAGAAAACTCGTTGTTGATAATTTCCCTTATCGACTGAAAATTCGAACTATTTTCGTAGAAATGTTTTTATTTGGATGAAAATTTACTTTTTTATATGAAATTCAACGGTTTTGAAGAGAATTCGCCTTTTTGGCTTGATAATTCAACAATTTGATTAAAAGTTTTTCTCTTTCTTGTCTGACTTACAACTTATCGTTTGTTGTAAGAAACGCAAGTGCAAATTTAAAACTTCAACTACTATTTAAAAATTAAAGTGTTTCATTGAAAATGTACTTATTTAGTTTAACTTTCTGCTCTCTGATATCAAATTAAACTTCCTTCTTTCACAGTATATTTTTTTGTCGCTTCCAAAGTTTGTTACATTTTTAGTTTGATAAATTCATTCTTATTAACAAAAACAAACAAAAATTTGAAGAAAACACTAAGATTTTCAAGCACGGAGATGAATTTCCAAATAAAATTATGAATCCTTATTTATAAAATTAATTTTCAACGAAAGAGTTCCACTTAACGGATGATGTTTTAACCAAGAAGATTAATTTTCTAAAAAGTTGGACTTGCAATGAAACAGATGAATCTTCCACCCAAAAAAAGAAATAAATTGTTAACAAAGTTATTCCACTTTAAACCAAGCAGTTGCTTTTGCAACCAAAAAATAAGAATTTTCAAAAGAATAGTCGAATCCTCAACAATACAAGATTAATTTTCACAAAATATTAACATTTTTAAGCAAATAATTCTATTTTTAACAAAACACAATACTTTTTACCCCAACAAAATGGTATCTAAATTCGTGAAGTTACATGAAAAGAAAAAGAGATAAACTTTCCAATAGAACAGACGAGTTTTCCAAAAAGTAGTTAAAAATTGAACCAAATAGTACAATTTTGAAGCCAAAAAGACAAATTGTTTCGAAGACAGTAGCATTTTTAATAAAGAAGTAACTTTTCAACCAAGCAATCTGAATTTTCAACCAAGTAGGATGACTTTTCTACCATAAATAATTTATCAAAAACAAAGACATTCCACTTTTATTCGTTTGCATACAAATGTATATAAACACACACACACACACATATATATATATATATAATTTCTTGTACGGATATTGTAAATTGCACACATCAATGTATATATTCATGTAAATATAAATATATATATATATATATGTATGTATGTATGTATGTATTTCATATATATGAGTGTGAACATGCATGTATATAACACTGTAAATCTGTGTATGGAATTCATACGTGTACCCATAAATTGAAATGCATGTATGTGTGTGCTCGTGTCCGCATACATGTATGTATATGTAGCCATGATGTTCAGATTGAATGAAGTGAAAAGTCAGGGTGGACTCTAATGTTTCCGAAAACCAGCAAATTTCCAGCATCGTTGTAAGAGTGGATACCTATAAGCCGCAAAAAATTGTTCAAAGCACCGAATTTGTGGATTGATCACTCTCATTAGTGAAAGAGAATGTTATTATAGAATGGAATATTCCTTCAATAATTATGTCTGTCAACTCGAACACCTTACTGTAATTGAAAAGTGGACCAACTATCAATTATTTCGGTAAAATGCAATTCATTATTGACTCGTTCTCAATGCAAAGATGAAATGAAGTGGCGAAGTTCTGAGAGAATAACGATCTTCCAAACGTTAATTATTGGAAACAATAAGGAATGGTTAGAACAATTATTTGGAACTCGTAATTTTAAAAAGAAAGTAATTCCTCATTTATTTGAAGCTATTTTCATTATAACTGTGTAGAACTACTGCACGAGAAAATGGTTTTAAACAACAATAATTCATTTAAGTACTTCGTTTTCGTCAATCTCAGCAATGGTTACCACACTGTAAGTGAAAAGTATACAAAAAGTGGATCATGTGAGATAAAATCGCAAGTAAATAGCATCATTCAAACAGAATGTTATAAGATCGAATAATGAATTGTTCTGACAATTTCATTTGTAAAGTGGGAATAATTGTAACGTTATTGTAATTCGAAAGTAGACTGACAATAAATTATTTCTGTCAAATTGAATGGATTGTTGCCTTGATGTTAATCAAGGGGACACGGGACCCGCGCGGTATATGCGTATGCGAGTGCGCGCGCACCTCGAAAATGGCGTAATTAGAGATAGAAAAGTTTTTTTAATGTTATTTTTAAGTTTATACTATCAAGTAGGATTTACAGATTATAAAAAAGCAATTTAGGTACTGAAATACAACCTAACCCGGGTTAGGTGGTTTTTGTACCTAACGCCTCATATGAGTGACGAAGAAATTTCCAATGAAAATATCATCTATCATTTCACTTGGATCAAAAATTTACCTTTCCAGGTAAATACAGTCGATTATCACTGAAACTATGCAGAAAATTCATGAAATATAAAAAAAACTGCATTTTAATAGGAGAATTAATTTCTTCGATTTTTTTATAAGTGGATTAGAAAGAAAGAAAAACATACATAAGAGTGATAAAGTTCTTATAGCTGTATTCCTGCGTATTAGATGTATCAACACTCTCGGTGCTGTCATCTGCACTGAGCTTGATGAATTGCCATGCTCACATAATATATAACTTAATAATAATAATGCTGAGTGAAGTATCAATGACATTAAAAGCTGCTTTTATATAGCAGCTGCAATTTATTATTTTTTCTTAGAATCAACATTTAATTGCGGTTAGATAAATCTAGTTAAAAAGATAAGGATTTCAGGTTAACAAAATCATTAATATACTGTTGATTCAACTATGACAACTTAGTAAACGAAAATTTAGTTTCGGGCAGAGGAGGAGGTGGGTACGATAATGATGTATATAAGTAGGAGCAATAAGTAGGGACCTCCTGCTTGCCGAAGTCCAGTTCCAAACTTCGGCTGCTGCTCCCTCCGGTTGCCGGAGGAAGCAGTAAGCAGTAACTTCGGCTGGATTTCTACTGCGTTTTTTATCCTACTGCAAACTCCGGCGTCAGGTACCTGAAGCCCTGAACCCTATTTTTCTGCATCTTCTGATTTTTTTGTTCTAACACTTTATTTCCTTTTACTATTGAGTTCAGAATTGAATGCGAGTAATTCAATATTGAGAAAATTATAATTTTAAAAGTTTGAAATAATGAAATTATATTTTGCTTTTACTTTTCGAGGTGATTTGTAAATGAAATATAAATTATTAATGTTACTTAGATAATAAAACAATATATGAGACATGACTGTAGCGAATGACATGTTTTATCTCCTAAATAATTATTTCAATGTTTTCCTCAAACTAATTATTATTAATAGTAGCGATTTGAGATTAACATACAAATCACAGATGTGCCTTTCTCTGAGTACATTATTACATTATCATTATACATCATTAATCACGCAGTTAAACAATAAACAGTACTGTGCTAAATATTGCTGTGTATGTTACACTATATTTCATGACAAATTCACATTCCCTGAAACTTTTCTCGTCAATAATTATCTATTATGTTAAAGAATCGGGTAAAAGTAAAAAAATATGTAAATATATCCAAACAATTGATACCTAATGAAGAACAATAATATTATATTGTTTTTATTATAACAGTGTAATAACATATTGTAAAAAATGATTAATTAATTATTTAATTACAATTGAAATTGGAAACGTTAAGCGAATTAGCGAAACATGAAGATTTTTTAACGCTTAAAAAATATATCCAATAGTGACATTTTTCAATCCTTTTTAAAAAACGCTTTAAAAAACTCAGTTAAGTCATAGGTGCAATAAAAATGGATTCTTAGCGACCGATTTTTTCGTTTTTTAAATGCCGATCGCCAGCACAATGGAATCTACACCATATTGTAAAGGGCAATTAGTGCTTTCCGAAAATGTAATCGTGCCACCCCCCACCCGTCCAAGAACCCCCGGCAGGGAGGCCTAAAGGGGGTAATTGAAGTTAAGAAAGTAAGGTGTACAGAAATAGGCGGCAGGAGCATTTCTTTGCAAAATTTATCTGCTTCGGCTGCAATATTTCAGAAGGAACGGTACGTCTTCATCTTCGTTGGGGGTATGGGCTGCTGCGTGGGTGCGTTGCGGCGGGGAATGTTTCGGAGGGTTCCGGTTTACGACTTTACGGTGTTTACTCACGCTATTTAGTTACGGTGTTTAGTCTAGTCTAGTCTTGTCTAGGTCGCTGCCCACTTCGCAATAAAGTGTTATGTTTGTGAGAAAGGTGACAGAAAGTTATTGAAATTCAGTGATGAATCCTTTCAAAAATGTCTTAATTTCATTGCTTTTCGAACAAAAAAAAAACTATAAATACGGCGATTTACGTTTAAGTGAAGAATTGCGAAATGATTATGGGTATCATAGCGTTTGCAACGGAAAAGTCACAGTCTTTAAACAAAAAGACAGAGATGAGTTTGAAGCCTTGCTGCAAGAGAATAATAATGTAAGTAAAACAATTATTATTGCTAAAGATTATAAACATTCATCGTTTATGAATGTGAATCTATTAAGATAAAACACATTCTCGTAATTTTTTATAGGCAAATACAGCTTCTTCTCAAAGTCATGAAGTTTCTGTTGCACATGAAAGTGTACATGCAGAGGCTGATGGAAAAGATGACACTCATTTACTTGAACAGGTAAGATTTTTCAAATTATTCTGTGAGAAGTACTTTTTTTTAATTTTCCGCTACCTGACAAAACCTGGACATGTTAGGGAATTAATTGAGTCATCGAATTTTTTGAAGAACATGCTTACATTCTCTCAATTCGTAATATAACCCAATATACCAATGTACCTTCATTTGTATAAATAGCATGATATTATCCGAGAAAACTTGTTGTTGATAATTTACCTTTTCGATTGAAAATTCGAACTATTTTAGTAGAAATGTTTTTATTTGGATGAAAATTTACTTTTTTATATGGAATTCAACGGTTTTGAAGAGAATTCGCCTTTTTGGCTTGATAATTTAACAATTTGATTAAAAGTTTTTCTCTTTGTTACCTGACTTAGAACTTATCGTTTGTTGTAAGAAACGCAACTGTTTATTTGAAAACTTCTTTCGCAGTTCATTGTTATGTCGCTTCCAAAGTTTGTTACATTTTTAGTTTGATAAATTCATTCTTATCAACAAAAACAAACAAAAATTTAAAGAAAACACTAAGATTTTCAACCACGGAGATGAATTTTCAAATAAAATTATGAATCCTTATTTATAAAATTAATTTTCAACAAAAGAGTTCCACTCAACGGATAATTTTTAACAAAGTTGTTCCACTTTAAACCAAGCAGTTGATTTTGCAACCAAAAAATACGAATTTTCAACAGAATAGTCGAATCCTCAACAAAAACAGATTAATTTCACAGCCACACAAAAAAAATAAGCGTCGTGATCTGGGGATGCGACATATGTTTTGCTATGGATTTTGACGCGCTGAATTCGAATCCGATGTCAGAATTTGCCCTACACATCAGCATTTCACCTTAACCTTAAAAAACTTGAAAAATTAGTATTTCCTGTTCTGGGGATGAGGCATAGCAATTCTTATGTATTTTGACGCGCTGAATCTGAATCCGCCATCAGAATTGGCTCAACATGTCTTTATTAACATAACATAACCTCAAAAAACACCTTGAAATCGTTAAAATGGCCTGTTTTTCATATACAAAATCGAATCAGACACATATTGTTGCGTTTTTAGGGTAGTTAAGTCTATTCAGACTATTTGACGAGCTAACCAGGTAAAAATTCATTCATAACCTTAAAACCGTCAAACATAACTTCAAAGAATACCTCAAATCCATGGTAATGACATTTTGTGTGCGCTGAAACTGGAACGCATGTTCCGCATGGTCAGAACGCATGTACGGAGATCGGTCTCCTTATTATTACTCCGTGCGTCATGGCAGGCACAGATAAAAAGTGTTTTACGATGCAGGGATTTTACACGTATTGGCGTCTAGTCAGGGTGGGAAAGCGGACCCTTCGACGTCGTCATCATGAGACCGTAGCTCTTCATCAATAGGTAACTTGGTTAATGGGGAGTCTTATGCTACAAGAAAAGGACTTCAGGCATAGCACGATCTGTCTTGAGGTTAGGAATATATTCTAACCCAGTACATTTCACGTGGTGCGGTTCCAGTTTCAGCGCACAAAAAATATCATTTCCATGGATTTGAGATATTCATTGAGGTTATGTTTGACGGTTTTGAGGTTAGGAATGGATTTTTACCTGGTTAGCTCGTAAAATAGTCTGAATAGACTCAACTGCCCTAAAACGCATCAATATGTGTCTGATTCCATTTTGTACAAGAAAAACAGGCTATTTTAGCGATTTTAAGGTGTTTTTTTGAGGCTAGGGTCCAACCAAGGCCCGTTGGGCCAATTCTGATGGCAGGTTCGGATTCAGCGCGTCAAAATACATAAGAATTGATATGCCTCATCCCCAGAACAGGAAATACTAATTTTTTTCAAGTTTGTTAAAGTTAGGGTGAAACGCTGACGTGTAGGGCAAATTCTGACATCGGATTAGGATTCAGCGCGTCAAAATCCATAGGAAAACATATGTCGCGTCCCCAGATCACGACACTTATTTTTACATTCTCATCCAGAGAAGGTGTTAGATTTTTGTAAAATTTGACCCCCCCGGTTTTTGTCAAATGTCCACGTTTTGAGACCCCCTGAACCCAAAAAACAGGTTTTTACGAATGTGTCTGTCTATCTGTATGTATGTATGTATGTCTGTCTTTTGAATTTTCTTGAAAAATTGAAAATTCCCATTTTTATTGCGCAAAAAGCAATAATATGTTATAAGTTCTAAAATAAAAAAATATTGAATAATACGCGACATAGTGTAAGAGATAAAAAAAACAAGATTTTTCTCCACCTTTCCTATGAAGAAGCACAAGTGAAAGATTAATAATTGTTTAAATAATTGCAAAAATGTCTCCCACAATAAATATCACTCCTGACATTCATTAACTGCATCACTAATTCCATAAAATAGCAAATTTTCAGTATTTACAGGGGAAAAACATTGTTTAAACAAATAAAAATTGTTTAAATAATTGTAAACTGGCCTTTATACAAAATATCACTATTATTATATCCATTATCTGCGTTACTCCTTCCAGAAAGTAGTAACTTCTTAAGATTTACAGGGGAAAGCAAAAAGTTCAAATAATTGCTAAATATTATAAATAAATAAAAAATATAAAAAAATAAAAAATAAATATGTAAAGTTAGAAATATTATTCCTGAAATTTATTAACTGTACCATTTATAAATGAATAAAAATTATTTAAGCAAATGATCATTGTTCAAACAATTCAAACAAAAAATTATATTTTTGATCAGAATTAAAAGTACAGTTACTGAAAGTAACAATGATTGGAAGAAATCATATTTATAAATATTTAATTGACTGTAAAATGAATTTAAAAAAGTTCAGGCGCTGAGAATCGAACACGCAACCTACCAGTTATGAAGTCGAAGCGCTGCTACCTGAGCTATCGGAAAATTAGGTATGGCCTTTGGCGAATATTTCAAACTCGAGTTTCTCGAAAACGGCGAACAAATTTACAATTGGCGGTCTCCTCTTGTTAGTGTGTTTTTAGTGTTTGTTGTTCTTGATTGTATGACAGTTTGTCTATATATTTACAAATTAATATTCCTTTTTTTTTTATAAAATCGTAAAATTTAGCTAAAATAGAAAAAAAAATCTTGCCGGAAAAGAAAGTTCCTTCATGTCAAAATTTGCTAGACTAGAAAATTCAAGTCCGGCAAAAAATACCGGATCTGTATACACAACGATAATTTAAATCAAAGTAAATATTCTATTCCTGCAAAATTACTGGACGAATAGCCGCTCCACTTTGGGCAGGCTATTTGCCCAGAATTCTGGACGAATAGCCGTTCCGTCGAATAGACGCACCGATTACTCAAACGCTCCACTAGTGAATAGTGGCGTTCCCGGTTCAAATCCGGACAGAGGCAGATTTTTTCTTGTTTCTCCAAACAAACTTACTTGGCGAGTAATCGGCAAAATTTAACATCAGAAACTAATTAATTAATTGACCTGCTAGAAAAAATATCATCAATTCTCTCAAATAAAATATTAAAATTCATTCAGGTACTTGGCGGAGTTTTTTCACACGTACTCTTCTTCTTGGGATCAGTATTAAATAAAGAGAATATATTTTTAGGTAAATTTCCCTCCACAAACAAAAAAAAAAAATTTAAACATACCTCTAGGGATGGTCCAGGCATTTGTCGATTTACCACAACAATGGGTCTTTCCACTCCATCTGCAGTAACGCAGTGAGGTCGATAACAATCCGTGATATTATGAGGGCAATTATAGCATGCTTTGCTCATAGTGTGATAAGATTCCACTATAAATTTATACCTGCACTCCATCGGGGCTTCCCCGGATTTGCATGGTCTTATACATGGATGTTTCGTCCAATCCACCACGTCAGGACTTTCCCCAGCCATTTCATCATCCCAGTCATCATGGGCTATGATCACAGTTTCTGAAATATTATTTGAAAAAATATTGAAGCCTTAAATTTACCAAATAAATATTATATTATAATTTTATAATTCTAATGATTGTAACACACAGTTGCATATCCAGTTTCTCTTTCCTACGTGTTTCCGGGATGCCCCCTGATTATTTTGAAATAAGGAAGAACAAAATCGTACCACGTTTTTTCGAGGAAAAAAAAAACGATTTTTTCGCTTTTAACTATTAAAAATCTCATTTTTGTCGAAAAAGATGCAAGATGTGACTATTAGTCCATAGTTCCAAATTGGTACCTATTCTGAAATATGAAGTTGTGAAGCTCTTCACCTGGGGTGATTACTGGAAAGATTGATCAGCGACCTGGGTCAGAGCAGTGTTGTGAAATCAACGTGTTATTTAAATAAGCAACACGGGAATTCTAGATTATTCTAAAAATCTATATCTCCCCCGCTTCCTCCCTCTCTATACCTCCTCGTTCACTTCCATTGTACACTTTAAACTTGAATTAGTTAAAATTTGACGATTTTTTCGCTTTTAAATATTAAAAATCTCATTTTTGTCGCAAAAGATGCAAGATATGAATATTAATTCATAGTTCAAAATTGGTACCCTTTCTGAAATATGACTTTGTGAAGGTCTTCACCTGGGGTGATTGCTGGAAAGATTGATCAGCGACCTGGGTCGGAGCAGTGTTGTGAAACGAACGTGTTACTTGAATAAGCAACATGGGAATTCTAGATTATCCTAAAAATCTATACCTCACCCGTCCCCTCCCCCTTTACCTCCTCGTTCACTTCTCTTGTACATTTTAAATTTGAATTAGTTGAAATTTGACTGGTTAAATAATCAAGCATGCTTTGACTGCGAAGTTAGTAATTTCTACTGACAAAACAGTCGTTTTAACATATGAATCAGTCAATATTGCTGACTGACTCAATCAGTCCATAAAAATAACTGATTTTCAGTCAGTGAAAGTGATTGATTTACGTGCTATAATAAAACAGTAAAATTGTTTCTAAATTAAAATTCTCACATTTTAATAAATGATTTACATTTACCAAAAATTACTGATATAATTAGTGAAAGTTACTGATTACGTCATTCAAAATTACCGATTCGGTCAGGACAGTTTCTGATTTTAAATACAAATATTTTTAGGATGAAATATCAACTATTATATTTTTTGTTGAGAATTCATATTTTTTAAATTGAAAATTCAACTACTTGGTTCAAAGTTGAACTACATTGTTAAAAAATAATTTCTTTTTTATAATTATTTACTTTTTTAGTTGAAAATTCATCTGTTTTGTTGAAAATTGATTAATTTTGTTAATTGTAAATTTAAATATTCCAAGTTTTGTTAAAAATTTATCTTTTTTAGATAAAAATTCAACTATTCGGTTGAGGATTCAACTATTTCACTGATAATTCAATTTTTTTGGTTAAAAATTTTACTACTTGGTAGAAAATTAAACTGCTTTGTTAAAAATTTAATTTTTTTTCTAATAATTCATCATTTAAGTTCAAACTATATTTCGTTGTTGATAACTGAACTACTTTGTAGAAAATTCATTGGTTTTTTTTTGTTGAAAATATTTTTTTACTAAAAATTTATTCCACTTTTGTTTAAAAAATTATCTTTTTCACTGTTTTTTATTTCAAGTTCAAATCTTTTTCAGTCAAAGTGTTCAGTTAAATATCAACTATTTATTATTGAGAATTCATGATTGTTAATTGAAAATTAACCTATTCTAGTTTTAGCTGAAAATTGATTTTTTTAGTTGCAAATTCAACTATTTGGTTGAAATATGAAGTGTTTTTTTTAACTGAAATATTTTTTAGTTCAAATATCAACTATTACATTTTTTGTTGAGAATTCATCTTGTTTTATTAAAAATGTTACTACTTGGTTCAACTACTTTGTTATAAATTCATTTTTTTGGTTGAAGATTTTTTGATAAACTATTTATTTTTGCTTGAAACTTCATATTTTTTAGTTGCAAATTCAACTATTTGATTGAAGATTTATCTTATTTTATGTTGGAAGTTCGTCTTTTTAGGTAGAAAACTAATCATTCAGAAGGAAATTTTTTTAAATTTAACTAGGGTACGTTGAAAGTTGAACTGCCTGATAAAAATTAATTATTTTGGTTAATTATTCATCATTTAAGTTGGAAATTTATCTGTTTAGTTGAAAAAAATTGTTTTAGTTAAAAATTTATCTTTTTTGGTAGAACATTAATCTTCTTTGCAGAAGATCAATTTTTAAACAAAATTAAATTACTCGGTTTAATGTTGAACTGGTTTGTCAAAAAGTCATTCTTCTTGTTAATGATGGTTAAATTAACTGATTTTAAAAGACAATTTTGACTGAAATGCAAGTTGTTGTATTCACATTATTTGAATCAGTCAAAATCGACTACCAATAATTTATTTTAACAAACTACAACTTTTTAATTAAAAAAAAATTATTTTTGATACAGTAATAATGTCTAGAATACGTACAATAAGATTTTTTTTCTAACTGTGTTACAATGTTCTAGCTTTGCTTAAATGATTGTTATTATCCTGAATTCATATTTTTAATTCTAAAGAAATTAAAATTAGGAAGCATTCTAACAAGGAAAATAAGTTTTTGTGTAATGCTTCAGTGACATCTTTACTGCTTTTTTCAAGATGTCGGATTTAATTGTCCCAATTATTCAAATTGTTTTTTTGTTTAATCTTCAAAAATATGAACTTACTAAAATATTAACATATTAAATAGGAAGTTGAAGGCATAATTGTTTAAATTAATATTGATAGTATTTATATTATATCTCATATAAATTAACATTTGTTCAAAGCTTAAACAGTGTTCTGAATTGTTATAAAATTAAAAAATTTTATATTTTCTGAATACTTTTCTTGTTGTAATATTTATTATACAATTTTAAACAGTAAATATTCACATTTATTTGTCTTCTTATCACGAGTAATACAAAATATGAAATTTTCGAAAACTTCAAATATAATTCCCGGTTCAAACTTTTATTCTCGAATAATTCCCCGGCTTTCTGCTATTATTTTAATGTCCAGATACTTCCGGGTTTCCCCGGTTAACTTTGTGTTTTATAATAATATGAAACTTTCTTTTTGAAATTTTGTATTTTAATTCTTTACTTTTTTTTTGTAAATGAAAATTAAATCTTCAAATATTTCTTTCATGTTTTCTTTTTTGAAAACATCATGTGAAATTGAGAGACAACAATTGTTCTAAAGAATTGAATTTACGATTTTAAAAAGCAAAAAAATTGAGTTTCTAATTATTGCGTTTTTGAATCGAACGAAAAAAGTTGAATAAAAAAAGTCATCCGGTTCTGATAAAATGTAGAACGAAGATTTTTTATCTCTTGAGATGAGTTTATCTGTTGATTAAAAATCTACTGTTCAATGAATAAATAAATTAATTTCTAGGTATTTGATTCCCAAATCAAAGCCCAAAAATTTAGACTTGAAAGAATTAGATTTTATTCATCAATTTTTTTGTCTTCATCAAGTTCCGAAAAAAGGAATAAAAAATGAAAACAGTGATTTCTAAAAAACGGCCTGCCAGAAGTTAAGTTAATATTAAGTAATATTACCACGATTTTGTTAATATGTGAGATTCACATATATCACTTATATATATTTTTATGTTTATTAAGGAAAAATTAAATGTGAAGATTTTTATCTCATTGTTTTCCATGTTTTATGTTTCAGCTCTGGTTAAAATGAAAAATTAGGGAATGGAATTGAAAAGCATAATTTGAAAAGTAATCAACATAAAATTATACAAATTTTATGTAACTAAATTAACCGAATAATTTAATTTAATAATTATTGATAAGTAGTGAATTTCCATGTCAGTAGATTATTTCCTTCGACGTAGTGTATACAGATACGGCATTTTTTGCCGTATTTTAATTTTCTATTCCGGCATTTTTTGCCGGATTTAATTTTTCTAGTACGGCAAATTAACGAAATTTCTTTTCACATTTCAACTTTTTTGGCAGTAAGCATTGCTTTAAAAAATATTGAAAACTTTATTGGTTAACGTCTCGTGACCTATCATAAAATTACAGTTGTCGATGATTTGACCTTTAATTTTAAAAGGTCTGGGCGCAAGTGTGGGGGAAATACAAAGACCGAGCGCGCAGCGCGAGGTAAACACATCGTCGAGCGCGAAGCGCGAGATAAATATATTATCAAGCGCGAAGCGCGAGAACCAACAGTCGTGCGCCTTAGGCGCGCTCAAACTTGCGAGCGAAGCGCGGGATGAGAATGTGCCCGCACAGCGGACAGATTTTTGTAATTTCTTCTGTCTCCGCATCATAGATATTGTCAAAAAGAACTAATTTCACACGTTTTAGTCTAACGTTCTTTAATATAGTTTCTTTAATTCAGTACATTTTCTTCAGACAAGAATTATTTTCCTAGATCAACAAAGAATTTTAAAGTTCTTCATTCGTGGTTCTGATAGACGTGAAAACTTTCTCCCGGGAGTCAAATACTCTTTCCCAAAGTTTCATTCAACAAAAATTTGCTTCTATCTCCACATCGTAGATATTGTCAAAAAGAACCAATTTCACACGTTTTAGTCTAACGTTCTTTAATATAGTTTCTTTAATCCAGTTCATTTTCTCAATAAAAGGAATAGTTTCCAAGATAAAAAAAGTATTGTCCTTCATTTTCTTCAGTTCTTCATTAGTAGTTCTGATAGAGATGAAAACTTTCTCCTGGATATCGAAAAATCTCCCCTAAAGTTACATAAAAAAAAGTTCCTTACTGTCTCCGCATCGTAGCTTTAGTCGAAGAGAAGTAATTTCGCACCCTTTAATCTAAAGTAGTTCAATCTAATTTCTTCAGTCTACTATATATTCTAATTTCATACCCTTTGATCTAAAGTAGTTTGATCAGGCGGATAATATAATAATATGATATGATTGCTAATATTTGCTGGATTCCTTATTATTTCTTTTTCTGTGTAGCATTTGTTGACTGTTTTTGCTAAGAAAAATATGATCTACGCTACTGGAAATAGTGTCACCTTGTCTCGTCCAAATGATTAGTTTCCTCGTCTGTTCGGGTCCTGCATAAGGAACTAGGCGTGGTGAATAATTTTGTTTGGTCGGAGGTTATGAGGAACGAGTATATAACGTTAGTCTTCGCACCTGAGATGATCAGTAGTGGGCTTTAACGATACTGACAACCATATTGACAATATCGCGACTAATTATCGCCGGAAATAAACGATGCTGCTCCTGGTAAGTGCGTGATTATTTCAAAAAACCTGAACTCCTAAAATCGATTTTCTTTGGATTCATACTACTCCCAGATATAGGTCATTACCAAATTTGTAATATACTAAAGTAATAGAATGCACTTTCCAGCCGTTATCTACTATAAAATTTATTTTTAAAGTTATTACATAAATTGTTAGTATTTTTGAAAGAGAATCCATCAATTTTATTCCTTTTGCAACCATTTCTTCATTTTTACCATTCAAATTGTGGCGGTTAGTTTTCAAAAGATTCTTTAGTACGGCAGAAATCATATTGAATTCGGGAAGGGGTATATTGAACGACGAAGCTTCAGAAGAATTATTGCTATAAAAAGAAACAAAGAATAGATAGGGCCACAGGAGCCTAATTTACTTGAAAAAAGTGCAAAAGTGACTTAATTAAACGAAAAAAGTGACCAAAAGTGACTAATTTCTAACACAAAAAGTGACTAAAATTGACAAAAATGTACTAATTTGCATTAATAATGTGACTAAATGTGCTTTTAATTTCCTTTCAATTCAAAAGAATTCAACGACATTCATAAGAATTTCGGGTGAATTTTAACAAATTGAGAATACATTCAAAAAATAGAAGAAAACGAATGAATTAAGTAAAATTGTAGTCAACTTCGCGAAACTTAAGGGAATTGAGAAGAATTCGAAGAAACTTATAAAACATCAAGCTAATTCCAAAAAATTTAGGTAAATTAAAAGGGATCCAAAATATTTCACTGATTTCAGTAAAATTGAAGCCAATTTAGAAGAATTTAAGAAAATTTCAAAGAATTTGATAAAATCGCTAAGAGTTTGAGATGAGTCTAAAACACTACAGGGTGAATAAAAAAAAAGTTTTTTAGGAAATCCATTTTATTCAGTGAAATGAAGTAAGTTAAGAAGAATTCGAGTAAATTTGAGAGAATTTAAATGAATTCAGGCGAATTTAGAAGAATTCAAGTGAATTTAGACAAATTTAATTAAATTCGAAAGAACACAAGTAAATTCAAAAGAATACCGCGAGAGTTTAAACAATCAAAAGAATTCTAAATATTTCAAACAAATTTCAAATAATTTAGGATAAACTAGTGAGAATTAAAGCGAATTGCCAAATTAGTTTAAATAAGTTAATTTATTTTTAATATTCTACCGATTTCGTTAAAATTAGAGTTATTTAGCAGAATTATTAAAATCTGAAAGTAAACAAGAAACCAACGAATTAAATCAAATTCCATTGAATTTATAGAAATTTGATGGAAATAAACAAAAAATTGATGAAAGTTATTAAATTTCAAATGAATTAAAAATAATTCGGAAATATTTTAAAGATTCATGGAATTCATTACGTTCATAATGAATTGAGAATATATCAAGGGGATTCAAAATAATTTGATCCTAAAAATGCAAGGTGAGTTTAAAATAGTTTTGGGGTAATTGAAAAAAAAAAAAAATTCATTCATTCATTGAATTGAGTAGAATTGAGTGAATTTAGAAGAATTTGAATGCACTTAACAAAATTTGGGGTAAATAATAGAGAATTCAGGGTGAATTCCAAATGAATTTAAATGAATGCAATCAAAATTTGTGTTACAAAATATTTAATTAATATCAGTGTAATTGAAGTGAATTCGGAAGAATTCATGAGAATTCGATTATATTCATACGAAATCAAGATAAATTTAAACTGTTTGCAGGGAAAAAAAGTTTTTTAATCTAAAAAAATTATCTTAAATTTAGATAATTGGGAGTGAAAAGGATTATTGAATAAGAATATGGCAGAGTCTATAAGAATTCAAGGTGAATTTCAAATTTTAATGGTGAATGAAACAACGTTAAAAATCCAAGAATGTTCCATTGCATTCAGTGGATTTTAAGGAAATTAAAAAAAATGCAGGTCAAATTCAAAAGAATGAAAAAGAATTCAGAAATTAAGAAAAAAATATATATACTACGTAGCTTACGACGTCAGAATTTTTAATAGGGTTATACAAACTTTTGTACAAAATTTTCTACTTTCTTTTTTTATACATAATGAAAAAAATTTTGAAACCAAGTAAATGCATTTACTTGAATCCTATTTCTTGTGATCAAGAGAATATTATTTCACAAAAGTAATTTTTATATAAACCAGAAATATATCTTCTGTTTATATGAAGAAATCACTTCTTGAGTTATATTTTCTTTATTAAAATCAATAATTCATACATGCAAGAAAATTATTTTCTTGACGTTGAATGTCTAGGTTCATAGAATTTTGATTATTATTCCTGCAAAAGAGTATTTATTTGATCCTATATGATAAATTCCTTGAATTGATTAGGATGCATTCAAAAAAATTAATTTTTTTATTCTTAAATCAAGTCTTCAGTTTCATTTTGACCAAAGAAATAATTATTTATTTAAAAATAATATTAATTAAGTTTAAAGATATTTCTTTTATACAAAGAGTTAGTGCTTTTATATCAATAATTTATTTCTTGAAATTTTTATAATATTGTGTCTACATAAATTTTTATTAATTTGTTTGAAAGAAATGTTTCTTTCAATATAGAATACGAATGAGACCATTCCAAACAAATATTGCTTTCAATAAAATATATTTTTGTCTTCAATAATATTTCTTTGATTCACATAAATATCCCCCTCCTATTTTTTAATTTAAAAAATATTAACTTATTTCTATTAAAATTTCTTTAGCTGGAATAATTCATTTTTTCAATTCAAAGTTCACATATTTATGTATTTACCTCAAATAAATATTCGTTTGCACATAATCAGGACTTTCAATTACTTGAGGCAAGCAAATTTCACTTTGTACAAATATCACTATTTCCCATGTATACTTTTTGAAGTCGAATATCGAGAGAGTTATTTAGTGAAAAAAAACCCAAAGTGAAAAAAGCAAAAGAGATCTTCATGCAAATGTTGGTTTACCGCTGCAGTATTGAACTTTCATTTATCGAATTTCGAGATACTAGAGAGATCAAAGGGTGCAGTGAGCGAGGATATTGACACTTCTTTCCTTACTCTTTCTTCGATTTCTCTCCAAAATTTACTTTATTTGAAGCTCGATAAGTGTCATCGTTTTCACGACAAAATCTGAAGGAAAATCGCAATGTCTTGAAAACTAAAGAAGGTGCATATCGTACCTATGTTGGCACTGAGTACACCCCCTACTTTCTGGTTTCTGTTTTCCGAAGCGTTTCTCTACCAAGGTTAACAAATATGGAAGAGATGCAATCTTCTCTTTTCCCAGCTTTTTCCTTTTTAAATCCAGGCGAGAAGAACCTTATATTCTTCTCTTTGGAGATCATGAAAAGGTCGACATCGAGAGCATATTTAAAGCGGATGTACTTTAGAGCAAATTTAAAGCGTGTAAAGCTTTCGATGCTTAAAGAGTCTACTTGTTTAGTAAAGCTCATAAAATGGAAAGATATATTTCATTTAATAGTGGCATACTGAATTACTTTCTTGCAATCATCTAATGAGTAATAATAGATCCAATCAATTACAAACCAGGCAGGTTCTACACTTGAAGTCATAGATTCTCTCGAGGATAAAATATCTTGTTTTAGAGGAAATTAAGTGATACGTATTCTTCTGATTAACGAAACAAAATTTTTTCACAAAGTTATGCATATTTGCATTTTGTGCTTTGTTTTTCAAAAAAATCTAAATTTTTTTAAGCCTTTATAACTTTTGACTCAATTGAGATACTTATCGCTTTCATTCTTATTTTGATAGCGTTTATTGCCTTCTTTTTAAATGCACTGGGATGGTCCATAATAGAAGCCTTTAATATATAATTGTAATCGCGAAGATAGCACCGTACAACTCATAGAAAGAAGACGCAATAAAAAGTAAGTAAACAGAGCGATCACTGTTTGTAATTTGCTTGCAAACGTTGAATTCAATGTAGATATTGTAGTAACAGCATGAAAATGAAAATGGTGGATACTTTGTCGGCATTATTTGTACAACTACTCATTAAATATGTTTTAAATGTCTCGAATCCTTATCTTGCTCCAGCTCTGAACTCTTTTCAACAAACAAGAACATTCATTTCCAAATTCATTTTTAATTATAAAATCTAATTATGTTCTTTTATGAAAGATCTGTTCACAAATTTTTACTTGAAAGGAGTTTCTATTGTAAATTCAAAAAGGTTCTCTCAGATATTCAAGAAGTTGGATAAAAACCGGTCTACTTAAATATGTATGATATTTTTGCAATCGCAGGAGAAATTTATTAATAAATGTATAGAACTAAACCAGGAAAATTTTCTTTTCGCCGAAAATAATTAAAAATGAAATAATTGTTGGAAACTTATGATTTCGCGCAGTTTAATAATAATAATAATAACCTTAATAATGATAATACCAAATCATTTTTTTTTTATTTTCCAACTTTCATCTAAATACAACTACGCCTAATAACCCATTAACTCAAATCAGCATGAAAACCTAAGCTAGTGTATATTAACATTCTTTATTTGTACTCATTAATTTTTAACAATAAATTAAGCAGAATCCATTTCAAATCAGGCAGATTCTATACTTGAAGTTTCATAATCTCTCGGGGATGCAATATGTTATATTCTAGAAAAAATTAGGAGATAATATTTTTTCTATTTGGAAAGAAAACTTCTACGAAATTATGCGTATTTGAATTTTGTGCTTTGTTGAAAAAAAAAAAAAATTTAAAAAGGATTAAAATTAACATAATGGTGGCTCTTCGTATGAAAATATTAAGAGTCCATTTTCTTAAAAAAACCGACATTTATATTTTTTACAACGACGGATACGAAAAAATATTTACATAACATTTTGGACATCTAAACGAATTCTTTGAAAAATACTTCTTTGTTTTCTGCGATATCTTATGCATCGTTTACAAAAACAATTTCGAAATTATATGTCTAAGGGGAAAAATTGTCCTGACCTCGATAATGATTTATCCGCATAAAATTCATAGGATGCCTTTCTTCTATTACCAGAAACTTTTAAAAATTAATAAGAAGAATAAAAAAGTTGGGGTTTTAAAAATTCGAAGAAAAAAATAAAACAGATTTTCTGAAAAACCCGACCTTTTTTATTTCATTCCATATTTTTTTACAGTTTCTGCTCGCTTAAAGAAGACATATGCTATCAGCTTTATGCGCGCTGCACCATTTTTCAGGCTGAAAGTATTTTTCCCTTATAAATATAATAAATATAACTTTTATATTATTATTGTTTATGTATCTTTCGTTGTTTGCGACTAAAATGAGTACATTTTATTTCAAGAAAAAAAATTCTCCTGGCCTCAAAAATTATTTAGCCCGCATTAGTACAAAAGTATAAATTGAACAAAAAATTTGAAAAAAATATAAGGGTTTTTTGGAAAAATCTACTTTTAATATTTTCAGAAAAACCATAGCTATTTTGTTAATTTCAAACCTTTTATAAATAAACCGATAAATGCCTCAATTAGATAACAAGTTATTGAGTTTAAAAGAGTTTTTTTTTTAAGAAAGAACACAATTCCAATATGCATAACTGAGTGGACATTTTTCTCCGCAAATCAGAAAAATATGTTTCGCCTCATTTCCTCTAAAAAACAACATACTCGACCCTTGATAGATTCTGACACTTCAAGTGTAGAACCTACCTGATTTGAAATAAATTCGGAGGGTTTTGCAAAATGTTCAATATTTTAGCAAATATTTTTTATTGAAAATTATACGATACAATTGATTATTAAAAATAAAGTAAATAAATATAAGGTTTGAAGTTACCTTAAGTTAACTACGAAGTAGCAAAATGTGTTCTTCCGATATTTTATAAAAAAAATTCTCAAAGTTTTTCGATCGCGGAAAAAAAGTTATCTCTGAAATTTAAGTATCCTATTTTGTTCAAACTGTTTGCAATTACTCAAAAATGTTAAATATCAGTGTAAGTTGTATCCAGAAAAAAAAAATCTGCATTAATATATTTTCCGGTGAAGCGGGTAATTTTTTAAACAAATATAATTACCAAAATGCATAATTCAGCCATCTTTTAAACATAGACTTTATTTTATTCTACTATATTCTTCATAAGTATCTCCACAATCACTTCCAACGTGAATAATTTACTAGCAGGTAAACATTTCTTTGTTTACATAATTTTACAAACACATTAACGGTTTTCTACTTTTCAACTCATCTGAAAAAACAAAGTCTATATATGTTGAAAAATATCTGAATCTGGATAGCATTTAAGCTCATTAATTTGTGTATAACGAATAAACTTTGAAAATTCTTTTTTCATATTTATTTGTATTCAGATTTCGTGCTGTTACTAACGTGTTAAAACAGCAATTGAAATTGTTTTTGGAATAACCAATATAAAAATTGATATTCCGATACTCTAATTTCAACACTATCTGCGTACGTTTGTATAGAAGTATTTTTCTCGTCGTTCGATCAATAATGGCAAAGATAAAAATGGTTAAAATATGGGCGAATTTTGAATTAACAATATCTGTCAAAATATTCAAAATTTCTAAAACTCTCTGATTAAATTATTCAGTGCTACAAACACTTCTCATTAATTCTGAAACTTAAAATATGTCAACATATCAGAAATTATTGAAACCGAGTGAAAATTTTTCCAAAATCGTTCAAATCGCTCTAAATCCCTTGGAGTCTTCTAAAATTAGTAGAATTCCACAAAAATTCTGTAGAATCCCTTAAAATGCTTTCATAGGCCAATAAATTAGAAAAATTACAAATATTTCTGTTTCACTATGTTTCCATCATTTTGGAAAAACAAAACAACAACCACTCTTTGTACTTACGGATATTATTTCTAAATGGAAGAAAATAGCTTTTAGCGCAGTATTATCATAACGATAGAAAAAAAACCGATGATCCTTTCACACAACGTAGTGCGCAACCATTTTTAAAGATTATTAAATTTTCTATAAAAATATTTATAACAAAATCTGTTTGCATTTATTTTTGAATCTTGAAACACATTCTTACTTTATGAATATCAAAAGAAATTTTAATAAAAATTCTTCAAATTGATGATTTTTCTTCTAAAGATGTAAAAATAAAAAAACAGATTGAGGAGCAGATTATAATAAAATTAAGAAACTTTCCCAAACCTCCCAGAACCTGACAAAATTTGTGTAACTCATTTTATTGGTCATAATACGCCTATCACTTATTCTCTTTCAATGATTTAAACCAATATTGAGGGGTAGCTATGTGAATGAGGATTTTTAAATCACTTTTATTATTTCAATATAGGAAAATTTGATTTCCTTTTTTTCCAAAAAGGCACTTTTTTCCGAACATTATTCATCTCTCAATCATCATTCCAGCATGAATTCATAAACCATCTCATTAAACATTCGTTCTTAAAAGTTAAAACTTTACTTCATTGTCTTTGTTTGATTTGTAATAAATCTCGGACCAGAAGAAACTCTCATTTTTTAGACAATTTACTATGAAAAGTATTTAGAATGAATATATTTTTAAAAAATGTGTCTTTTCTTATGTCAAAATTATAGTGGACGTTATCAGCCTTCCTAGCGGCTGTTCAGGCCAGTGTCTGGCCTTATCACGGATCCCTGGGATTGGTTCCAGCAACAGGTGCTGTGATCAACGGTCCAACATATGGATACGAGCCGTCAGTAGCCTTAAGTGAGGCACATGCACAATCGAATGCCCATGCTCATGCTCATGCTTCCAGTGTTGCTTCTGGATCAAATACTGTTTATTCACCAATTTACTATAAGGGTCTAGGAAGCCAATCAGCAGTTGCAAGTGCAACGGCCCATTCATCCGTTGGATCTCCAATTTCAACAGGTACGTTCCTATATTTAATTTTCACAACAAAAAAATACGGTCTTTTCAACTGTCACATTTTCTTTACTTTAATAATTAAAAAAGTACTGCAGTATTAGTACCGAAAATCAATCGCGTGGTTGAAGTGAAATTAATACAGTCACGTACGGGCCACGCGCTGAAGAAATGGAGTGGGAGGGGATGCGATCGGCTGGTAGACCGCTTGGTTCTTTTCCTTTCCGCTCTTTCGATTCCTGGCGCTCTCTGTAGTCAATTCAATGGCTCTATTGTGGAGAAACTTTTTCTTTATTAAGCAGGACCCGTCTACGTAACTGGACCTTCAGGAGGACCAGTAACCATAGTAAGACCTTCCTCCTATCCAGTCTCTGGTCTTGGCTCCAACAGTGGTTCAGCCATTGCAAATTCGATAGCTCAAGGAGGAGGAATTGCTGGAGCAACTGCAGTTGTTGGACCATCCTCAGTACCCGTTTCCGTCCTGGGACCTTCATCTAAGCCAGTATACGTCACCGGTCCTTCATCTGGGCCAGTATACGTCACTGGTCCTTCATCTGGGCCAGTATACGTCAATGGGCCTTCATCTCCGCCAGTATACATCACTGGGCCAAGCAGTGGTGGTTCTGCCAGTGCCCATGCCCACGCTACTTCTGGTACCGCAATTTCTGGTGCATCTGCAGGGCCAGTTTCAGTCACTGGCCCATCCAGTGGAAGCGTTTACGTTAGAGGTGAACTATTTTTTTTTGTAACAACTGTACATTTTTATCAACATACTCTATAACGTTTTACTTGAACTTTTAGGTCCTGTTGCTGCACCAGCAGTAATTCGTGCGCCAGTCGCTAGCCCAGTTATTGTAAAAAGCGTTCCACAACAAGTGGTGTGGTGTCCACCAGAAGTCACCGAATGGAGACCTATACCAAAACCGTTTGCAGTTTTACCGGGGCGAGTTTCTCCGATATTAGGATCATCGGCTGGAAGCGTTGTAATCACAGGCCCCTCAGCACCTTCCGCTATAATTTCTGGTCCCTCAGCACCTTCTGCTATCATTTCTGGTCCGTCAGGAACAATTGCTACTTCGGGTGGATCGGGATGGCCAGTAACAAAATATTGGTGAATAAATGGTGAATAATTTCGAACAAAAATATGTATATAAGACTCGACGAGATAGAAGAACAATGATTATTCAATTCTTGAAACGAATAGAAATTATAAGTCAGAATATCAGATTGTTTGAATTTTGTTCTTCCTTATTTCCCTGGCTCATCAGCATAAGCATAGGACCCTTCTAAGAATACAGAATTATGTTTGACAACCGAAATTCTTTTATGGAATTTCATTTAAATTACAAAAAAAAATGTATCCAGAGTGGGACTCCATTCCCTTTCTTTCCTTTAATCTAAGAGTAGCTTTTTTTATAAAGATTATTATCGGAAAATAATTTCTCACGCGAGAATAAACAACTTAGAAGCATTCAAATTCAAAAGAATGGACATTCATCACCGTCCACCAGAGATATTATGATAAATTTTGGGGTAAATGTTAGGTTCTATAAGTCCGTTGATTTTTACTTTTTTTATGTAGGACTTTCTGTGAAATGTAAAAATTTCTATCCCATTTCACAATAGAAATAAAGAGCGACTCTCATAAAATGAAAGTAAAAAAGATATTTGGCACAGGATCTAATATAGTATGTAATTCCGCACACTGTGTGCAATCACAAAATTTAAAGTGTGCACTTCCGAATTGAAAACTCTCGTAAAAGTAAAAAGTTTCATAATTTGAAAATAAATTTTTCGTCACGAGCAAATTTTGGAAACTTTTACATAATAATTAATATCGGGATTCGTGGAAGTAAAAAAGTTATCGTACATGTATTGGATACCACAGCCAATTCTTCACCGATTTGTATCATACCTTTTCGAATCAAATAAAAGTCACAGCAACAACAAAGAAACCACTTTTGCGCATAAACATTTTCTATTTTTTTAGAAACTGGGTACAGCAGATTCAGAAAATATGAAAAATGTATCATTTTTAGCAGTTAAATCGCACTGAAGCCTACAATATTTAATCGATTTGTCTCAAATTTTAAGAATAAATTAACTATATGATGATCCAAGGTTAATTTTCAGAAAACTTTGATTCATTAATTATTATTTTCAAAAATATTTGGCTTTTTAAGCCTAAAATTCGATTTTATATTAGTTCACAATATTATTACCCGTTTCGATGAAAATTGTTAGGATAAATTGACTAGATAAGAATCCAGAACCATATTTCAGGAAATTTTGTTATAATAATTATTTCTATAGTCATGTCACTTTTAATTTCAAAAGTTTCCAGAAATAATGAAGCTCCAATGGTATTTTTCAGGTTTTTTTTATTTAATAATTATTTCTAGCAATATTGCATTTTTATCGCCAAAATTCAATTCTTAGCTATTCAATCAATCTGCAATAGTCTGTGTGGGTATTATTAAATGGTTAAATTATTTATCTGATACTTAGTTGCATTAAAGAATGCTTTCGAAATTCATAATGAGAATGTCTCCTTATTATCCAGCAAAGTATGACTCGATAAAACCCACTTGTAATTGGCCCTCCAATAATAAGTAACTGAACTGATAATTATATTTTAAATTATAATACAAATATCAATTTTAATTATATGTATTGTATTGTGTTGAGGATTGAATATTATTATTACTTTGAAACGAGTATTTGATTTAACTAAACTTCTTATTAAAAATAAGTAAAAACTCACCAAAAACATGTACGATGCAAAAAATTCCGAAATTGTTTTAAACTTAATGATGGTCAGGAAGGACAGGAAAGGCTATTCATTTTGCGAAAACTGTGGTAAATGTTTATGTGTCGAGCATAAAAAGGTGATTTGCTGTGGCGGCCTGAATGCTGATGATCTTTCAGAATAATTCGTTTGAAAAACATGATACCTACTTTGTTCACAGATATTTTTTTTCACACAAAAGGAAAGTTTTCCATTTCTTTTTGATTTTCATTTTGCAGAGTTTCTCCCAGAAAAGTTTTGTATTCAATTTTGTTCGTTTATGAAGAGATTTTTTTCCAGTATTTGTTACCAAGCATTATTTGTAATCAAGATTTTTATTAAAAAGCAATATTTTATTACTCTGAAATGGATTACCAACCATCTCTCCCCTTCAGAATTTCAAATTCATCACAAATAACAGGAAATATTAAGTTGGGTTGGATCCCACACCACGTTGATAGTAGTGTTCTGAAAGTTCACGTTGTTGTTCTTGGGTTAATATCGCACTACGCGAAAAAGTTATGTCCAATTCAGGGGTCAAATGTGAAACCAAATTTTGTTACTAACTTTGCTGTATTTCAGAATCGGAAAAACGTGTGCGGAAAAAGAATAATGGGCCTCGAAAATCAAGCGGTTTTTATTTTTTTGAACAATAATTTGTATATAAATTTCTGATAATTTTAATTATTTACAGTACAGTGGCCAGTATACTGGACATAAAAAGAGAAAAACCAACCCGAAATGATTTCCTGTTCTCCATTTATTTCCATACAAACTAATTTTTCAATTGATGTCAAAAAAGTTTGTGTAACTTGTGCGCAGACATAAAGTGAGATACCCATCTAAAAAAATAAATTTTTTTATCCACATATATTAAACATGAAACAAGTTTGAAATATGTGGTCAAAATTTTTTAAACTTTTTTTTTGGCTAAAAATGACTCTTTTCGTGGAAACGACTTTTCATTCAAGGCATTGAGGAACCTTGTACAATCGAAATTCGCTTCAGCAGCTTACCTTTTAAAAGCATACATTGTATTCTCATAACTTTCTCCAGCACCTAATAAACAATGATTGGAATAAAAAATAATTTAGAATTTGAAAAAAATTATATTTAAACAAATTTAAATTAACCAAAATATGTACATTATTCCCAAAATAATGGTAAAACATCCTTTTTATTCATTGTGTTCGTAGTATTATTCCCTTAAAATAGTCAGTTTATAATATAATTATTTTTAAATTAAGATCGAAAAGAAATCTATTTTATCATGAATAATTTTATGCAAAATGATCATGAAAAAAATTCACAATTAAAAAAGCAGAATTCCAAACTATCTCACTTTTGAGCTCATTAGAGACAAAAATAACCAAATGAAAAAAGAGGGAGAAAAAGAGAAAAAGTCAACCGAAAACCAACCTCTCACTTTTTCCTTTCTCCGTCCTCCACTGGGATTCGAACACCAGATCAACTGATTTCCGGTCAGGTGCTCTAACCAATTGAGCTACAGAGAGATCAAATAAAGATACTGTTTTTCAGATATACGCTAATTTTATCAAGGTGTTACACAATCAATATTTTTTAAAAATAGGAATCTGTAATTAATTTTCATTTACTTTATATTAGCTTTATTAAAGAAACCGCTTCTTAAGCATAATTTCTTCATTCAACCAAAAGAAACTTCCAAATTAATTTATCATACTATAAAAAGAGAGGATGTTTGAAAAATAAGCTGAATTTAAAATGAAATAAATCGTGAATAATCGTTTTTTCCTATATTTTAAAATATCCGTAACTATAGTTTCTTGCAGGAATATTTTCTCCAAAACTAATTTGCTCCATCAAAAATAACTGCTGAATAACGTGGTAAGGTGACTCCAGTCAAAGGTCTGTTATCATGCAAATTATTAACTTGAGGAAATAATTGTTTATCACAAAAATTTGTATTTGATTAGGTAGAATTTTATTTCCAACATTTTGTAATATCGAAAAAAATCTTAAGAAAATGTTCGAACATTCCTTCGAATATACAGACAATTTTTGCACATTTTCAAAAACATTTTCTGAAACATTTTTACTTGCTCTAAGCCTGCTGAAATCAGTATTAAACACTTATTTATTTAAATTTTGTTTTTAAACATTTTTAAATTCTTGAACAAAATTTTTAATTGTTTTCGAAATTTTTTTAGAATATACAGACAACTTTTGCACATTTTCTGAATCATTTTTACTTGATATTAACCTTTACGAGATCATTTTTAAATACTTATTTACAAAATTTTGTTTTCAAACTTTTTTAAATTTCTGAAAACTGTTTTTTAATTTTTTGAAATTTCTGAGAATATTCAGATGAGTTTTGTGCAATTTAAAAAAACTTCCCCTATATTATGTTCTCTAGCTAATTCCGCCCAAATCAGTTTGAAAAACTTGTTTTAAGAAATTTTATTTTAAATGTTTTTCGAATTCGAAATAAATCTCAAAATAATTTTAAAACCTTTTTCACAATATGGTATTACAATTCAAAAAGTATGCGAAGATAATATTGTAACGTGGTAGCTAGCCACCCGTTATGGATCCTCCCCCAGCTTTTAAGAATTGCAAAATTGGACACTAGACCGCGACTATTCCGATGGCCGGCACGAGCTCAAATTATAGCATATTTTAGAGATAAGATCTTATTGTAATCTAAGGTGTGCTGAATGAGAGCGAATTTAGTTCCTTATTTTATTTTAGGAAAAGAAAGAGAACATGTTTTTAGGTAAGGTAAAAATGACTAGACATCCTACACTGGTCTTAAGATTACCAGAGTCCTTCCAATTGGAAAATCCTGCACGAACATCACCACCACGCACTATCCCATCCGCACCACCTCACTTGGCCAAGCTGATCCTACTCACCCACTGCCATGTCACATTACAGACGATGATGGGGCCCATTCGGATATTGATCAATAAGCTTAAAAAATAATACAAACTAGAAGGATTATTAGTCAGGAAGTATCGGGTCATGTCAGACATGATATCTGTTACAACATACAGATGCATCCATCTTGTGACTGAGGTAGCCGTTGCCACTTTCCTTTACTCTGGGTTTGTTATTTTGTTCCTGAGATTAGGATGTTTCGAGTGTGTTTCTTTTTATAGTATGAGTAGTGAGAGCCTAAATTCTGGGTTAAATGTTAGCCACCATTAGTAAGATTAGATAGTAAAATGGGTCTAAAAATTCCGGCTAACGCCATGTTGAATGTAGAAGACCAATGAGTGTAGATTAAGCAAATTTTCGTGTATTTAAATTAAGCTGTACAAGCTGAAGAATTTTGACATGACTTAATAGAAGAATTAGTGCAAAGTTATCAACTTTTTTTTGGTGAAACCGTTCTTTTTGGACTGACGCCGAAGAAGACTCTGGCGCCAACCCAGGCAAATATAAGATTACCTGGAATCGAAATGACTTAACCATAATTAACGAGAAGTCAAGTTTAGCACTGCCATTTTGATTTTCTCATGCAATTGAATGTGGATATTTCCGGACTCTCCAAACATACTATATATGTTTACTTATAAAGTGCCATGTATTAGGCAACCTGGAAAATTGATTGTCGTAGGTTCCATTGATAGAACCTTTTCGATATCATAAAATTGATTGATTATTGTTGAATTTCGATTCCTCTTATTTTATTTCATTTCACCTGTGTATATATATATCATTGATCATGTGATGATTTCTTTTTATATTTACCTGTGACATGTTTGTTATGAAACCCTCGGCTATTCGTAAGGAATTTTAGGATTTTAGGAGTGAGTTCGGGATTTCCTTTTTTCGAATCTAGGAGGTGTTCGCAAAACTTTTATTTTTTTAATTTCGTGGCTATTAATACAGAAGAAGGGATTATTTCCGAAATTAGGAATTATCGGTATTTTCGGAAAGTTTTTTTTTTTTTTTTTTGCGATTCCAGGGTAATGTAATTCTTTCTGGACAATGCAGAATTCAATAATGAAAGTCGACAGATTGTGGGGGGGGGGCAGACCACTGACTCGGTAATAAGTTGGACAAGTTCGATCACAGTGGAGGAACACCGGGAAACTTTAGGGTATCTCAGCCTATCCACTGATGGAGATGACATGGCGATGATGTGGCGCCTAGTAAGGTTGCACTAGCATTGCCGTCACATGCATCAGTCGTGGGAAGAGAGAGAGAGAGAGAGAGATATGTTACGGCTACCTTACCTAACACTAACCCGTTTTTAGATTCTTTCTCGCTAACTAGTAACCCGTTACACCTAGATAATGTCCCACACGGTAGTTTGAATAACCCCTTTTTTATACAAATGACACACCCTAACCCAATGAGCGTATTTCCGAAGGGTTTAGATGAAAGGAGCAGGGGAGATATTCACGCGATTGTAAGAAAATGGAATAATAGGGAGATTTTGCATAGCGATTCGTAGAATATGGTAAAAGATAAATGATACGCTAACGAACGTCAGATAGCGAAAAACAGCAAGGCTAAACTCGTAGAGCATGCCCAGAAACGTCATCACGTACTTTAGCGCTTTAGCATTTACCGTAGCTACGGAACGCTATGCAAAATCTCCCTATAAGTTACAACGAAAAGCGTGATAGTAGCGCAGAAGAATTCTTAACACAAAACGAAAAATGTAGAAAGGGTAGTTCCTTGTTAGATGGGGACCTGTTTCGAGCACCGGGAGAGATGAGATACGTGGCAACAATTCACCATCGCCTTTAGACGCAGATATGGGGGAATATGCATTCAGATGCGACTCAGGGACGAGCGGCGTAAAAGGACGCTAGGTCCAAACGAACCTAGAGCATCTGCTGAATATTCGCCTGATTTTTCAACATTACGATCCTCCGATGTCGGAAAGGTAGCAATTGCAGATGGAAATAAATAATTTGCACCCTAAGTATTTAGAGGCCCTTTCTAAAACGGTGTATCGCACTTTTGAAGAATTGGAAGATGCTGGCAAAAGGTTCGAAGCATCCAAAATGATCAATAAAGCGTATCCACCCCGTCCACCTACGCAAGATAGTGTTTTACTCGAATTTGCTTATCGCAATAACGCCGGAAAGTCCGAAGGGGTGGCTGCCACTGAAAATGAACACACAACCTCGGACAAACCGAACAAGAGGCGAGGCGGCAGGGACCGCAATAAAACCAACGGAAACAAAAGCGAAGACCGAGTAACTAACGCACCGAATAAAAATTATTCCACCAGCACTCCAAGTAACGCATGTGCTTTAGCAGGTCCTCCCGATCTGCAAATCCCTTAAGTACCACAAGCGTTTGGTACACCTCTTACTCTTGGGGCTTGTCCGCCTTATTTTAATTATGGCTTATATCCTGGCTTTCCTCAGGCATCAATGATGTCAGCTAATTTCGGTTATCCTCCATTGGGTATCCATGCTTTTGAAGCATCGAATTTGTCGACTTCTGCGGTGGGCCCAAATGTGAGAGGTGCGAATCCTCTAGCGCCAACCCCTTTAGTGTGCACTACCGCTGATGGCACTTCAAGAGAGAAGCGCGGCTGCTGTTCGAATTGCAAAAAAACAAGGACACTTTCACCGTGCCTGTTCCATCCCCAAAAAGTTTTTTTTCGACAGTTGTGGCCAACCCGGCCAAATTTCTACGAACTATGCTGATGTTCGGGTCCCAGGTAGGGGGAAAAATAGGTGTGAGTGACTCTAGGGTCCGATCACTCCCCCCTTCCGTTTTTAAGGCCCCTCAGATTTCATTATATCAAGTTAATACGGTACTTGATGAGCGGCGCCTGTTTATTACTGTTAGTATCAATGGTCAGTCACTACACGGACTTTCTGAAGCAACCTTGCCTCCAGATGTATTAGATAATCGTGTGGAAGTTGTTGCTATTTCTCTGTCAAATGAAGCCATACAAGCCTGTGCTGGCATAAAGGAATTAAAGCCTCCGGTGGCTAAATATTTAGACGATTTTCTTAAAATGAAAATTCCTCCTATGTCAGTGAAGCTTCCTGCCACACACGAAGTTTTTCTCTCAAGGTTGAAGAATCCTTGAGAGAATCCGCCCAAAAGCTCGAAGCTGAGGGAATTATAAGTCCTACTAAGAGTGAATGGTGTAACCCAGTGGCATTGATTAGGAAGCCTGATGAAGATTATAGGCTTTGCATTGACTTCAGAAAATTTAATGAGGTAGCCAAGAAACATGCGTACCCAATGAGAAATATTAGCTCAATTTTAGACAAGCTTTCTCCCGCGCAATATATCTATAAGATTGAACTTGGTTAGGCATTCCACCAGATTCCTCTCTCCGATTAATGTAAGGAATTCATTGCTTTCCCAGTACCGGGCAAGGGGCTTTACCATCATTATCGTATGCCATTCGGGTTATCAGGAGCTCCAGCAACGTTTCAGCGATTGCTGGATCGACTGATAATAACAGAATTTGAGCCCCACCCTAGTAAAAATGCTTATTAGAGATGAAATAGAAACCTAATAGGATGTGGCTTCTGTCAGGTCCTATTACTTTCGAAACTGGGTTTTGTTCCTGGTTCTATATGGTGTTCTATTAGGTAATTTTAAGCTTTCCAATTGGATCTTATCAGGTTCTAATACGTCTGTATTCGGTACTCGTACGGTATTAGCTATTGATTTATAAGTAGAACGTAAGTGGAACCTAATCGAATTTGAATCCGACTTCTGTGCGGTTACGTATTTGGTAATTTGGAACTTTCTAATTGGATTTCATCAGGATCTGATGTGGTTTGTATTCGGCTAGTGGAAATGCCTATTAGAAGCCAAATAGAAACCTAATAGGATATGGTTTCTATCAGGTCATATTACTTTCGGAAGTGGATTTTGTTCCTGGTTCAATGTTGTGTTCTATTAGGTAATTGTGAACTTTCTAGTGGGTTTCTAATTTGTCAACCATTTTCTTTTACACTTTATTCTTTTATAGTTTTTTTTATGGTTTTGAAATTTGTTTGTAGTTACTCTGCTGTAAGGATGTTACTTGATGTAAGAAAAAAAAAATATTTTTTTATGATTATACTGAATGTTCAAAAAAAGAACCAGAGATAATAGAAAAAAAAGTTTAAAAAGTTCGAAGTTAGTTTTTTCTTTTTAAAAAGATACAAACTCAACAAAAAATTTTCTTGGTAATCTCACACCGATCAAGTAAAGGAACGTACTATTAAATTGTCGTTTTTAAATAAATAAAATGCATTGCACATTAAGAAATTTTACAAATGCATTCAATAATGTTATTCAAACAAATTTCCTAATTTATGCTTACGATAATATTTGGAATGTTTCAATTTTTATGAATAAACCATTTTTACAATAATCAGAGTTGAAATTATAGTAATAATAATAATTATAATTGACAGCTATGCTTCTCACTTATGTATTTATGCTATAAATAATGCCTCTCATGAAGTGCGGCGCACATGCGACGCACATGCGGCGCACATGCGACGCACATGCGCCGCACATGCGCCGCATATCGTGCCTATCACGAAGTGCGACTCAAATGCCTCGCACATCCGTGCCCTTTACACAGTGCGGCGCATATGCCTCGCATCCTGCAGACAAGCCGTGCCTCGTTTCCGATTGAACTAATTATCTTATAATACTTTTTAACTTTGTTTTTAATTTAAAATAACAATTCCTAATCAATAATTGAAAATATGTATAAGTTATGATAGCACATTAGCTACAAGTTACAACTTATTTCAATTTTCATTTTATTTTGCAAAGTGAACATTGCAAAAAAACTTGTTTATCAAAAATATATTATTTTCTATCCAGAAACTTTGAATTTTAATCCAATTAATTTTATTCCGATTAGCCTCTAATAAACCCAATACAGCTTATCAGAGAAGAAAGTTTGTACTGTGTAACATTTAGAGTAAATAAATACCTCATTGATTCCGATTAGAAATAGAAATTCAAGTGGATCCAACGTACTATCTAAACCGTTTCTATTAATTATTTAAGCAGGATTTTTAGTAGGGTTGAATCTGAAGGTCTACTCAAGTACCCAATAGAACCTGTTAGGGAAGCAATTTCGTACTTATAGCACGTGGAATAAAGCAGATCCCAATAGGTTTCTTATAGAATCGCTTAAAATATGTCTCTTCACATTTTTATCTGATTAATTCGATTCCAACAGTCCAATAAAATCCTAATAGAACCTGTTCGGGAAGCAATTTCATACTTGTAGCATTTGGAATAAAGCAGATCCCAATAGGTAACTTATACAGCCACTTAAAACGCATCACTTCGAATTTGAATCCAATTAATGATCCCAACATGCTACTGAAGTACCTGATAGAACCTGTTAGGGAAGCAATATCGTACTTCTAACACTTGGAATAAAGCAGCTCCTAATAGGTACCTAATAGATCTGCTTAAAACACATCTCTTCGAATTTGAATTCTATTAATTCGATTCCAACATCTGACTAAAATACGTTATAAACTGTCAGAGAAGCAATTTCGTACTTCGAGCACTTCGAATAAAGCAGATCCCAAAAGGTACCTATGAGAGCCGCTTGAAACACATAACTTCGAATTTTTTTCGGAATAATTTCATTCCGAAGGTCCAATAAAATACCTATTAGAACCTGTTATGGAAGCAGTTTCGTACTTCTATTTCGAATAAAGCAAATCCCAATAGGGCCCTATTAGAGCCGCTTAAAACACATCACTTGGAATTTTAATCCGAATAATTTAATTCCGAAGGTCCAATAAAATACCTGATAGAACCGGTTAGGGAAACGTTTTCGTACTTGTAGCATTGGGAATAAAGCAGATCCTAATGGGTACCTAATAGATCCGCTTAAAATACATAGCTTCGAATTTTAATCCGGGTAATTTCGTTCCAAATGTTTTATAAAATACCTCATAAGACCTGTTAGAAAAACAATGCTGTACTTAATAGTATGTCAAGCAAAAGAATACCGCATTGTATCCACTTAGATCCTGCCAGAAAAATGTAACAAAAGAACATAATTTAAATTGATCTCCACTTCCACGTTATCTAGACCAGATTTCAGTTTGCCGTTCTGTTTACAAACAGATGCAAGAAGTACGGGTTTGTGAGTCGTCCTCATTCAAATCCAAGATGGCGTGGAACACGCCATAGCCTTTGCTAGTCGATCCATACAAGGCACCGAAAAAAACTACACCGTGACGGAACAAGAATGCTTAGCGGTGGTATGGGCGGTTGAAAAGTTTAGACATTATTTGAAGGGTTATCATTTCGTAGTTATTACGCATCATAGTATCCTCCGATGGCTCTATCACTCGAGAGATCCTACTGAGAGATTCGGTAGATGAGCCCTTAAGTTGTTACAATATGACTTTAAGATTAAACACAGAAAAGGTGCCTTTTACCATGTACCAGACGCGCTGTCGCGCATGTTTGAGATGGTCTCTGAAGTGGTATGTGCCATCGGCGAGACTGATGATCTTTGATATACCCAAAGAACTAAATTGGTCCAAGAAATTCCGTATCACTTTTCGGATTGGAAATTAGAAGGCAATCGAGTATACTGCCATCGCCCTGACTACCTGACTGATCTATTTTTTCCTAATTTGGAGGTATGGAAGCTGGTCTTGCCGTTGGAGCTTAGAGGCACGGCAATGAGTGAAGCCCACGATACTGCGACGTATGGGCACTTAGTTCGTGGCTTTACTCTGGGCCTGGCATGTTTAACCACGTTGCAAAATACGTCCGATCATGTCAAACTTGCCAGAAAATGAAAGTAGACCAGGCTGGCCCCGTAGGTCTGATAAGTAAGCTGGTGATCAAGCAGCATTGGTCGGTGGTGGCAGCAGAAATGATGGGTTTGTTCCCACCTAGCCGCTCTGGTTACCATTATGTCTTGGTTTTCCAAGACATTTTTACTAAATGGATCAAAATCATGCCCCCTCGAAAGGCCAATGCTGCTAACGTCCAAAAGTTGTTCGAAGAACCTGTTATCTTCAGATGGGGAACTCTTGAAGTACTTTTCACCGATAATGGCACTGAGTTTGTAAACAAACTGATTTCAAAGGCCGCATCGGAATTAGGGATCAGTCACTCGACTACCCCGCCGTATCATGATCAAGCTAATCCGGTTGAGAGAATATTAGGAAAAATTAGACTTTTAGAAGCTTAGAAGGAATTAAAAAATATCTTATAAAGTTTTGGAAATCTGTCCAAGTTTCAAAATATTTTGAAGCTTTCAAAAACTTTCAAAATTCGCAACTACCTCTTGAAATTATATTAGTTTATCTTAATATTTTTTTTAAATCTGAAAAAGTGCCCTAAAATCTTTCAGATTCTTTTTTGACAATTTTGGAAATGTTTTGAAACGTTTAGAAATTATTCCTAATATTCTCTTAAAATTCATTTCTTTAATTAAAAAATCATTTTAAATTTTCCTGAGAATGTAAAGAAAATTTGTTCATTTTGTTTAAACCTTTCAAAACTTTTATTGTAAAGATTTTTTTTCGAAACCTTAAAAACTCTAAACTTTTCAACAATTTGCGAAATCTGTACAGGTCTTAACTTCTTTTTTGATGATTTAGAAACTTCTAAATACCTTTTAAGCTTCATCCAATTTTTTCTAAATGTTTGCTTTGAAATTTTGGAAAATCATTTGAAATTTTTAAAAATCTTTTTTAGTTTTCTCTTAGAATTCAATTTTCAAAAATAAAAAATAATTTTAAATTTCCCCATGAATCGCATAAGAACAAATTTGTATTCTTTTAAAATCATTCAAAATTTAAAAAATGCTTGTACATTTTTTCTAAATTATCAAAAATTTACGTTCTTTAAAAACATTGTTGAAATGTTCTTAAATTTTTATTAGTTTTTAAATCTTTTCAAAACCTTGAATCCTTCTAGGTAATCTTTTTAAATGATTCGAATTTTTTCTACATTTTTTTTCAAATCTGCATAATTGAAATAATTACCTTACAATCTTCAGGATTCTTTTATGAAAATTTAGAAATCTTTTGAAATCTTTTTAAATATTCTCTTAAAATAAATTTCTCAAAAAAAAGCATTCTTAATTTTCCCATGAATCTTAATAACATTATTTTTATGTACATGAATTTCCAACCAAATGGTTGCATTTGTAACTGAAAAAGAGAAATTTTCCACCTAAAATGAATAGTTGAATTTTCAGTTAAAAAACTATTTTCAACTGTATAGTTAAATCTTTAAGCAATAAAATAAATGTTTAACAAATTAGTTCAACTTTCAACTAAGTATTTGAATTTTCAACCAAAAAAGGTGAATTCTCAATTTCAATTTTAATAGGCTTTTCAACTAAAAAAGATCAGTTTTCAACTAAAAATAAAAAAGATAGAGTAGTAGAGTTTTCAATTAAAAATGCTCTTTCTTTATTTTATTAATTTAAATTTAAAAACAATTAACATGAAGTTAACTCTGACAGATTTTAAAAATTGAAAAAGTGGAGTACGTCTCTAATGCTTTTAATTTTCAATTTCTAAGTTTTCAATATGAATTTTTAAGTAAAACTTTTTTAACTTAATACTGTTATTGTGAATTTGAACAATATTTATCGCGTTTTTTGATACCAAACAAATTTTCTTTTTTATATATTGTTTAATTAGTGCTGTGATTGGGGGAAAATAGTGTAATCTATTCTGCGGATTTATAAAAAGACAGTTTACATTCGTACATTTTTTAATTTTTATTTTATATTGCTATTGACCGTTTTTCTTAAATTATTCTTCTCAGCAAAATTAATGAAAATTGGTGAAATTTGATGGATATGATTGGAGGACTGGTATAGAATATTAAGGGATTTTGTTTTATAGTAAAATAATTAAGACTGGCTTTTTGGATAAATGGAGTCTTATATAAATATTTAAATAATCCCTGATGAGGAGGTCTAAATTGGATTCAAAACATGTTGGTCCCTAGTAGTATATAAAAATGACGGAGAAAGAATAAGGAAAGAGTGAGAGGTTGGTTTTGGTACACTATTTCCTTTTCTCCTTTTTTTTCGTTTGTTATGTAATGGTCTCTGATGAGTCGGAAATGAAGTAGTATTGTAAATCTAGTTTTAATTTATGAATTATTTCATGTTCTGATTTTGATGCATTTGAATATTCATAAGAAAGCAGATTTCATTTCGATCTTAAATGAATATTCATTTTTCTTATAAAGATGATTAACGAAATGTCTATTATTACGGAATTTGCCGTAAGATTAGTCCTGACACTATACTTAGATACTCTTACGGTCAGTCTTCTGCTCACTTTTTGCGTGCTTTTTTTTGCGCGAATTTTTGTATCACATCAATGTGACAGTTTATTAATATACGTCAGCTTGAATTTTTAAACAATTTTCTTCAACTTAGTGGTTCCCCTTGCACGGAAATGCTTTATCATTCAATTTGCAACGTAGATTAAAATGAGTGAATTTTATAAAACGTGATGTAAAATTTGAAAATCAATAATGTTTAATGACTTAGTTTTAAGTTCCTCATTTAAGAAAACTTCAATTTTAAACAA
This sequence comes from Andricus grossulariae, assembly GCA_011634705.1. NCBI lineage: Eukaryota > Metazoa > Arthropoda > Insecta > Hymenoptera > Cynipidae > Andricus > Andricus grossulariae. The sequence goes on along the minus strand of JAABKJ010007545.1, from coordinate 238,013,576 downwards.
AGATTGAAATTGTTTAATTTTCAGTGCTTCAAGTTTAAATTCATTTTTTATCAAGTTTCCAATTCGAAACCATGATTTTGAACGTTTTAAAAATGATTGAACTTGAAAAGGTTTAAATAAAATAAGGATTAGAATTTCAAAAGTATTATCATTTTATATTAATTTGTTATTTTGTAAATCATTTCAGAATCCCGGCTTCTACTTTACCGATGTTTTGAGAAAAAAGGGAGGAGCTGCGAGGATCCAGGGATAATAGATTCAAAATTATTACCCTTAGAGCAGTTTAGCAACGATTTTACCAATAGAGAAAGAGTGGAGGAAGGTAGTACGAAGAGGGCAGTAGCTAGGCACCGCACGAGTGGATGCAGAGCACTTGGCTCCGGAAGATGCCCCCCCCCCTCTCACCATCGGCGCACATCTCTTCCATGGTTCATTATAGTCGTTCTAATTCCAGGATACTTGGGTCGTTCAAAATACATTCATGGCAATATAAAAAAGCCCGAAAAACATATAAAAAAATGTTTAATAAATCGATTAAACAATCAAGAATATTTCCTTTTCTAAAAATTCCTTAATTAATAGTAATTTAATCGCGACTTTTGAAGTATAATTAAATATTTCTGCCCAAGATAGCACTAAACGCACGCGCGCGAATTGCATGTTCACGTCCCTGGATTTTTGTCACGGGTGGTCCAAAAATGCATTGCAAAATTTTTGTTTAATCTAGAGCAGGTGTCTCCATAATCCACAGGTGCAGCATGACCCAGGATCGCCCGACCTTTTTCAAGATCCACCATTTTTTTCGAAAGGAAAAACTTAGAGAAAATTCATGACCCCTCGGGCAAAAATCCCAGTTAGAAGAGCTGGGTTCTGAAATTTTAAACGTTTTTTTTTTTTAAGGGTCCCAAGCGGCTCGAATCAGGTAAACGATTTTGACAGTTCTGGGTCAAACCTGAGTAGATCCGACTTTAAATAATTTTTCGAAACTTTGAAAATAAACAACAATCAATTGTTTAAACAATCTTACGAATTTTCCACAAAACAGTGGAATTGTCAACAAATCATTTGATTTTTTAACGAAGCATTTACAAATTAATTTTTAACAAAAAAAGTAAACGAATTTTGAACTGAAATGATGAATAAACCAAAAATATGAGCTTTTAAGAAAGATAGTTTAAATTTCAACCAAGGACCTTAATTTTCAAACTAAAAAGATGAATTTTCAACAATAAATGTAATAGATGATATTTCAACAACAAAGAAAGATTATAATTAGAAATTAAAAACAGCTAGATTAATGCAACAAAAACGAATTTTCAACAAAATAATAAAATTTTCTATTAAATTGTTAAATTTCAGAACTTATAAATATGAGTTTTCTACAGAACATTTAAATTTGCAACTAAAAAAATTAATTTGCTACCAAAAAAAAATTATATTTTAACCAGAAGGTTGCAATTTTTACTACAAAAGGTGACATTTCTATAGTAGGAGATGATATTTTAAACCAAAAAGATAAATGTTCCACAAAATAGTTGAATTTTTAATTTAGAAATATCGTTCGTCAAGAAAAATTAATTTCAATAAATTTGTTGAATTTTCAAGTCAAAAAGACGAATTTTCCACAAAACAGTTGCATTTTCAACCAAGAAGTATGGTTTTTTAACAAAATTGTTAAATTTCCAAGAAAATAATTTAATTTTGAACGCAATAATAAAATTTCTAATCGAAAATACTATTTATACTATTTTTGGTCTCTGAAGTGAGTTAGAGACCTGTAGAATTAATTAATTTCGTCACCAAAACGACCTTAATTCTTTGATCAGAACGTCTACCCTGTTTAAGCAATCAATGAAGTGTTATTTTAAGAGATATAACGGAATTCGATAGATTTGAAACGATTCTAAAGGTTTTAAGTTATGCGTTTAGTGCTATCTTGAACAAAAATATTTAATTTTACTTCTAAATATCACGATTTAATTACTATTAATTAAGGAATTTTTAGAAGAGGAAATATTCTTCATTGTATGGGAACGACTTAAAATATACAAAAATGGTTTGTTAAACATTTTTCACGTTTGTTGGGCTTTTTTATATTGCCATGAATGTATTTTGAACGACCTAAGTATCCTGGAATTGGAAGGATTGGAATGAACCATGGAAGAGCTGTGCGTCGTGTCGACTCGAAAATTCAGGATGACGGGCCAAGCTTATGGAAATTTTTGGAACGACGATACACTAACATGAGTAAATTTAATTACGGAAATACAAGAACTTCTGAGATTTCAAAACATTTCAAAAATTTTAAACGATTTAAACATTTTTTAGAAGATTTCGAAAGATTTCACAAAGATTCCGAAGATTTCATGGATTTCAACAATTCAAAAAAGGCGTGTACACTAGATTAAAAAGATTTCACAAGACTTTCCAAAATATTTTAAAAATTTTATAAATATGTCGAGGACTCTGAAGATTTAAGAAAGGCATGTACACCAGATTTCACAGATTGCACAAAGATTTTGAGCATTTCATAAAGATGCCAAAAGAATACAAGAATTTCAAAGATTTCAAAACATTTCAAAGATTTGAAACGATTAAATAATTCTTCAGAAGACTTTGAAAAATTTCTCAAAGATTTTAAAGATTTTAGGAATTCGAAATATTTCGCAAATTTTGTGAACGTATCAAGGATCAGATGATGATCAGACGATTTCGATTTCACAAATATTACAAACGTTTCATCAAAACTTCATAAAGATTTAAAAAGATTACAAGAATTTTCAAGCTTTCAAACCATTAAAAAGATTTTGAACGATTTCAAAAGGATTCAAAAAATTTGAAAACATTTTAAAATACTTCAACAGAGTTCAACAAATTCAAAAAAAATTTTGAATTCAAAAGGAAGCGTGGTACAAAAATAGTGTCTGTCCGAGTAATAGAAGTTGCTCTCGAAGTGATGAACACGGAGGTCGAATTATATTTAAAGCTCTATGGAAAGCTAAAGGCAAGCGTACAGGTCTACTAAAACAGAATAATTTCCAACCAAAGGCTTAATTTTCACCCGAAAAATTTATTTTAACTTGAAGAAAAATTTTCATCAAAATACAATAATTTACAACATAACACTTTAATACTCTACCAAATAGTTCCCTGTGTTTATGTTTTTTTCATTCCTGAAAATTTCCGAGTAAGTAGTTGACTTTTTCAAGCAAAACAGATCAATTTTCAATAAAAAATAGAGTGAATAGTTTTTACAATATTGCTACTTTTCCAACGAATTAGATCAATTTTTCTTTTTTAGTCAAGTTTAAAGAAACAGTTTTCAACAAAAAAAAAAAGAATTTTTATCCAGTTGATTTAAAGCAATAATGGTTGAATCCTGAACCAACCAGATGAATTAAAAAAAATAATCATAACTTTCCATCAAAAGGACTGAAAAAGACGAAAATTACACGAAAATACAAAAATTTTCAACCAAACAGTTACCTTTTTTCTCCAAAAAAAAAAAATTTGTAACAAAAAATAATTAGTTTTGACACAAACAAACGAATGTTCTACATTGTGAAGCCTGCGATAATATGAATAGAAATTTTCATAATTTATAGATTGAATAAAAATTTTTCAAACAAACGTTGAATTTGATTTTTAAATCTTTAAAATTACGTTCGTCATACGTTAGCCGTACGTTGGATATTATATCATTCAGGGAAAAGATTTTGAAGCCTGCGTTAAATAAATAGGAATTTTTATTATTTACAAGTTCTATGAGAAAATAAAAATTTCGTGTTTACACATCCGATACTTTCTTGAAAAATAAAATTTTGACTTAGTTCTTCGTTCAAGTACAAGAAAATATAGTTTTTCAACTAATCCCGTTGTATTTTTTGTTTCAGATAATCCAGTCGTGAGTTACGACGCGCACCGCAAAATACTTTTTTTTACCTCTGGCAGATTAACTATAACTTGTTTGTTTATTGATATTTTTATCCTAAAAAATCACTGTAACTTCTTGTAATGTGTATTTTTTCTGTAAAACATTTGTCAACAAATAGTAAAACCTGTTTTCAAAAAAAAAATCTTGAAAAAATCGTCTTTTTTTGTCCTTGCAACTGACCCTAACCCCTTAAGTCGCTGAACCTAGTTATTATCACGTAGGAATTTAAGTCTACTTGTCATACAAAGAAATTCTAAAGAATCTTATTATTAACAATTTAGATATAAATAAAAATATATTGTTACGCCGTAACAGTTTGTAACAAATTAATAATTTGTTTATTCATGGTTCTGCTCTCTTTAGAAATCGTTGGTTAATCGAAAATTGAATTGCTAATTTTTTTACATGTATAATGAACGGTTATTCCATTATTTCATGTAAAATGACCTGGAAAGATGAAAAGGACCTTAAATATAGTTACTAAGAATCGCTAGACACCCGGTTTATTAAACTGTAGAATCAATTTGATTTTACAAAACATTATACCAATTATAGACATGATGTTAAATATTTATATATTTACCAATAATATCCAGAAAAACTACCAATGTGATGACCGATGTTCCGGTAAGAATCTTCATTTTTCCAAATGCTGTTTATTCACGAATAATTTAACAAATGAATATCCTATGCAATGCGTAAGGTGAATTGAATTGTAAAACCTATTTTTTTGAGATATTTGTATTTCATTAATCTGAAGGCCTACTTTTTATGGCATTATGTACAAATCAGAAAGACTAATAATGACTTCTATTGTGTAATATAAAGATTTCAGCAATATTGAAGAACATAATACCATTAAACTTTATCAGTTGTATTTGACTTACGTGGCGCGAAAGATTAATTTAATATAGCTTGCCAGAATACGTGTCACGACATTTTTTTCACCTTCAAAATGACTTCTAAATTATAATATGTACTTATTTATTTACTCTTCTTTAGATAATGGATCTCTAAACACCAACATCTCGTGTCAATTGAACGAGATTCTCGTAGTATGAGCGAGAACGATCGAGAACTAAATCATATACAATTATATTAATATTTCATTCATGGAGAAACAATTATGTTGGAAATCATCCAAAAACAGCAGGCTAAATGAAATTTTTCGGGACGACTAGACACAGCCATATGTTCAAAGTTATAAACCCTCTAGCAGTCTACGTGGATACCTATATGACAATTATTAAGAATTCTTTCAGCTCTTTCTATTTAAATTCAAGGTGCAAAACCATTAAAATAACAAGCACTGTATTTAAAAAATAAACATCATTTTCAATATATATAATCATTTATTAATCATTATAAGTGAACGATTAAACGAACTTGCCTAAAGTGAAGTTCGATCGCAATTGTGCGAGCTGTCTCGTCCGAATAGAGCAAAAACCTTTTCGTGTAGAGCCATCCTATTGCTGTTTTTTGTCTTCTAATTTGAAATAAGGGGGGGGGGGGTGACAATAAATTTGTTTGAGACTTTGAGTTAAAAATAAAATTGTCATCTCCATTTTGCTTTTGTCTTGAAAAACTTTTATGCACTTCACTATGTTTGGGTCAGATGTCATTTCTTCCCATGCTTCAATAATAGTATATTATACGCCGAGGTGCATAATGAGGGACTTTACGCGACGAGCTGCAATGTTCGCTGGACGATCGAAGCCGAGGCGAGATAATTCCTGCCTGCGAGCATTGTAAGCGAGTCACGTGAAGACTCGAATTGTGCGCCTTGACGCATTACTATTTTATGTGAAGACGCTGCATTTACAAGTTTTGTTGCGACAGCGTAGAGTAGTAGTGATCGTCCGCTGTATCGTAACGTACAGCATGACGATACTCTACGCTGTAGCATAAAAACGCGTTCATGCACCGGAGTCACATAAAGTATATTAATCGCCCTGCTATTTTGCTGACCTCTATTTCCGGTACCTTATGCTCTTTCGACTGTATTGTTGGCTCGTCTGATTGAATTTTTTTCCTGCCCTTTCTGCTTAGAGTTGAAATTTGTCCTGGGAGGGCGCTTCGAGTCCAAATTGTTATTGGCATGGTATAATGAATTTGGCTTCTTGTATGCTTGAGATATCTTGGCTTCTCCACTAGTCGTAGGTTTGGCCACGTCGTTGCTTGCGAATGTCATTTTGTGATGTAGATCTGTCAGTAGTCTGCAAGCATCACAGAGAACCTCAAATAGTTCTTTGAAGTCTCCACTGAGCTCAGTGTTGAGCATGCGTATCAATACCGTACCTGTAGCACTCAAAGCTGATCCTAGCTTATTTTAAGACAAGGACTGACAACTGTCCTTTTTCAAGGAAGGTATTCGTTTCTTAAATCAAGTTGCGATTCTTTTGATAAACCTGACTTGAGGATTTGTGTCCATACTTGTGTCACTCAGTTTCGGGTGGGTGTACTAGTCTTCTTTTTTCTTAACTCGTCATTCCGCAACAGACGCAGTAGTGTTTCTTTATTACCTGCGCTTTTGTTTGTCGTCGAAGGTGCCCTCTGTGGAGGCAAAGAGCTGCTTCTCACCGATTCGATATAGATTGCAAAATTTATCTCACGTGAACTCAAGTCACACTCTCATTCAAAACTTTTCTGTCACGTGACGTGCCTCTCGGACTACGCTCTCCGTTATTTCGACGACGGCGGGACGTATCTCGCGGAGTACGCTCTTCGCCATGTTTGCGACCCGCGTACCGTGATTTCCGACAGGGCGCCCTTCACGGGTGACCCTCCCTGCTACTGTCACGCTCGTACCTGTAGCGTCCATGTGGCAATCCGCTTTACTTCACATCGTTCAACCAAACTTTAGTTATCTGTATACATCATTAAAATATGGAAAGCAGAAATCACATTTTCTCTCGCATTTGATGTTCAATTATAGAGTCCAAATGCAAGTAAATCATGAGTCAAGTATCATAGGAATCTGAATGAATTATCACTCACTTGATTTCGGTGTTTCCTGGTGGTTAAGAAACCTCTGAAGAATGGACGCTCTGAATGTACCGATGTCACAGGTCAAATGTCAAATACCCTTGGGCAGTTATAGTAAGATTTGGAAATGTACTTTGATGACTTCTCTATCATTCTGCAACGTTTATAATTCTGTCCGCTCGTTCTTTTGGACAGTAGAAAATTAATTCTCATTGCCAAACTCCATAACTACATGTATCATCAGGATTATTTTCAAACAATGAATCTATACAGATTCAGTCGCTTTAATCTAAGACTCTTTGATGTATGCGGAAGTTTGACCAAGCCTTGCTTGATGTCGATATTGGAGATGCACAACGAACAAAATAGAGAGAACTTCCAATATACGAAAAAGACGCTCGTTTTTTCCCCTAAAACAAATTCTAGTCTTACTTCGCATCGTTAAAGCGATCATCTCGTATTATACGAGATTGATCGATAATTTTATTTCATGATATTAAGAATTGATTTCAATAAATCGTGCGAAGTTAAATCATAGCTACTCAATCAGAAGTATTTTATTTTGACAATGTGTGTCATTTAATCATCCAAAATTAAAATAAATTGCTCCTATTGAGAACGGCTCTGTGGATACGTTCAATAAAAATGCAACAAAAGCTGGTATCAAAATTATCAAATGTTTCTATATTCGAAGAAAGTTAAGCTATGCCTCCATCAATGACATTATCTCAAGCGTTAGAGAGCAAAATACGCATTAATGAAGAGCCATGAGAAACTGTATCGATTTGTCATTTAGTTGATTCCGATGGTTTCTAATTGCCAGATAATTTCTTGAAAATATACGTTCTGCTAAAACGGATGTTGCTGGAATAGCCAGATAGTCCCGTGCCATTCGGGAAAGACCCGGATACTGCTCTTCATGTTGTTTCGACCACTGCAAGATGTCCGTAGTTTCAACTGCCCGTTCTTCTGACACATACAAATCAATCTCACGTTGTCAATCATCATCGAGTACAGCAGTCATTGCTCTAACAGCAGTACTTGCAGTACATGCAGCATCAGGCAACTCATTTTCTTTGTACAATGCTGATGAATAAAAAACTTCGTCCGCGTTTATATCATCTGAAGTGCCTTGATCTGAGGTTTGAACAACAATCTGAGCTTTCCGAATATTTAAAAGTAAAAATATTATTGATCGTTTATAATTTCACAGTTTACTTCAATGAATTTTTCTTTCAGGACAAGCGTTGAAGGCAGAAGACATTATTATGAAAGAGTCATCAGTTTAGGTATTAATTTGCTAAAAATAATTGGTCATGTAAACACCTGAGTACTGAATATTTCTCTGTAAATAATACATTATTATATGTCTAATAACTTTTGAAAATCTACCTTCTCTTTAGGTGGTGTATAGTACTGTGATCTAAAGATGGACTTGAATTCGTTTTGAGATGCCTCTTTCATTCTATTTCCCCATGTAGTCAAGATCATGTTGAATCCAACGAGCACCAAGTTCAAAGTAGGATACATTCCCCCCCACAAAGCAGTTGACAGGATTTTAGAAGGACGCACATTCTTATGCGTTTCTCGTAGAATTAATCATTCGTAGTCAGAAATTTCTCGATTATTCAGAGCTTCGTTATTTTTGCATAGCAAAACTATTGGTTTTTGCATTTTTGTCCTCAAACTGATCATATCGCAAGTTAAATACCACCTAGTTGAGACATCGACGTTATGCGATAACATTTTGATTCCGCAAGCGTCACAGCTACTTCTACCTTGCAATTTATTTATCCATTGTTTCGAGTTTCTCAAGAGTTTGAAAAGGTTTCTTACTTTTGAAAGTGGTGAACGAATGACCTTTGCTTCAATGTCAGATAGAATATGAACATCCACATCATCTTGCTGTTATTGCTCGTATTCTTTTTGTATTTGATCTTCAATACCTTCATCATCATCCACATGTTCTGTTTTGTCGCAAATGAGTGAAGAGTCCTCCTACCTATAACATTGATATATCCAGGATATGAGCATAACAACAAAAGTGTTCATTTTCATAATCGAATATAATCGATAAGGATAATTCT